>OZ001257.1:17248238-17333238 GCA_963924015.1 Macrophya annulata | reverse complement strand
CTCTACGGACGTGATGTCATTTCAACGGAGAATTTTTTATACAAAAGACTTATTTTTTTTTTTTGAATTTGTTTCACCACTAACCATTTGTTTTATGTGACTGAAGTTTAAGGCGGCGACGAGCCGAGTCCAACGATACCAAACAAAGTACCATTCTGATTATCCTATGAAAAGATATTGCATATTAAACCACACTTAATGCCGCGGTATTAGCGTGAACGTAGCGCGAGCGCAGCGCGAGCGTAGCGCGATTAACGATAGTATAGCTCGCGGTCTCGGATTTCAAAAAGCTATATCACGTCAGTGATATATGCGAATGATACGTTGTTGGGTATCGTTGGATTCAGCTGAACTGCCGCTACAAAATTAACTGAAGTAATAAGCTATCAGAACAATTTATGAAGATAAAAATCTGAAAAAATAAAAAAATAAAAATGAAAAATGTGTCAAAGATTCTTGTGAAAAGATTGCAGACATAGTTGACCGATTATTGATTATAAATTGTCGATAATTACAGAACGGGTTGACAGGTTTGCTAGAAGGAAAAAAAAAAAATAATAAATAAATAAAAAAACAAAAGTATCCTTTTTTAACCATGCCCCGCCTTCGAGCCATCGCCTTATAGTTTTTCGTCCGTCTTCGTCTTCGTCTTCGTCTTCTTCTAGCCTCTGACTATTAATCTATACGAATTCTGTCTTTTTGTCTATACATATATAATATACATATACATATGTATTATATTTATAGATATTGCTGGTATATATGAGAGAGACCAAAAGACCCCGAGATGTAACCGGATAATAAATTGGGTATACTTTCTAATAACGCAACACTAGTCGCGTTTATGGCCGCGCGGTACATCGAATTTAGCAATTTGCATAACTGATGAATTTTTATTACCTCTTAGTCTCGACGATCGCCTCTATAGAAACATATACACGAAATCACATATCGTGACATAACTTCGCGCACTAGCCATCCCCGCATTTAATTTTCTAATTTAAAACTCAATATTATCAACAAAAATTATATATATACATAGGTATATAAAAAAAACAAAAAAAAAAAAAAAAATAGTAAATGGGTTACACACATGTAGATATACATCACGGTAACTATGAATTAAGGTAATCTGTGATCACGGAGGATATACATATACATATATAGTAGATATATATGTATATATAGTATATGTACAAATTTTATAATATTTAATACATATATATAGTAATATAATATATATAACATGTAGTATATACGACTAGACGTATAAATAACTAGGCAGCTACCTTAAGACCCTAATATATTACATATTAATTATATAATATGTAATATATATTATATATATATATATATATATATATATATATATATATATATATATATATATATATATATATATATATATATATATATATATATATATATATATATATATATATATATATATATATATATATATATATATATATATATAATATGCGGTGCAAAATTTTTCTTTTCTTTTTGTTTGTTTTTTCATTCTCTCCTATGATAAAATTATTAAAATGGTAGACTGGCGACAAACATTGTCTCTATCAGTGGTGGGGCCGGTACCAAATCTTCAAGTTTTAGGTAAAAAATTCTCTGCAGTCCCTGGACAGAGAGGCTACGAAGTTCAGGAAGTTTACCTAAAAGTCGTGAAAAATAGTGTGCCTTTCGCTGTGCCTCAGCATTGTATGTAACGTGATCCCTCAACGAGGCTATTATCTTCATCTGCAATTGTTCTACCCTGTGTGGTTCCTTGAGACCATGTCTTTCTGCAACAAGATAATCACCTCAAAAATATACCATATAATTATAAATTTCACGGTGTCAATTTTGGACTTTTCAAAGAAAAAAAAATTTTCCGAAGAGAATTTTGAAATTTTACACCCAACGTTCTATTTCCGGTTAAATTATATCACCTTTCCGGTTTTATTCGTAAAGATTCTAATTCGCATCGAGTGTCAGTCAATCCTTGAGCAAGAAATTGACGTTGCACGCGATGAGTGGGTAGTTTGTGGTTCGAAATGGGTTTGAATAAAGTATGTGATTTCGTCAAGAGTTTGAGGGAATAAGAAGTCAATCAATCAATCAATCAATCAATCTACCCTGCACCCACTTGTATCATTAATTCGTCTACATAATGTTCTTGTCTTCTTTTCATTTTCTTTTATTTTATTGTTTTTAACTCACCGGTAACGAGGGTGAGTGCACAGAGGCAGGAGAAGGCGCTTATGTCAACGTCGAGGCTGTGAAGTCCTTGGCAAAAATCCAGTATACCATGAAGCCAGTCGCCAAAACTACGCTGGCATTGGGCCCTGGCTAGTACTACACCGTTACAAAACGTCAGTTGTGTTGCATCCGATTTAGTTCTATACGCTAGCCGCAATACGAACAACTCCAGACTTGCTGACTGGAACAATAACTCCTACGGGGAAAAAAAAACCACAATCACGTGTTTTATATAACTCTCATACATTTCGATCACACGAAACGTCACTGCGTGACGAACCCTATCATCGACTCCTCGGTTCGAAGACCTTTTATAATATGTACAGATTCTAGTATTGATCGAATATATGTTCAGTTTTTTTTAAAGATATCAAAACCAAAGACTGACTCTCTTCAGGGTTTACGACATAGGATTTGATCAAAAACAAGAAAATATTAGTTTTCATGAAGATAAATACGAACTTTCGTCACTGAGGAGACTTTGGCTCTATCAGAAAACGGAGGAATCTGCTGAAAACACTCTTGAAGGGTTTGTCCGGTCATCCGGAACCCACCAAAAATTTTGAATATAGCTTCTGAAGAAATTTACCTGGTCTTCTCTCGCGAGTTCCGAAAAGCCTGGTATCTTGTCAGCAAAATTTCGAATGACATCGACAGAGGTGGTGAGAAGGCCGTAGAACTGTTGTATCTTCTCGGCCTCGGTAACGGGTAGTTCGCTTGGCCCTGGCTCTCTGTATTGCGAGTAGTCAAGGTTGGCCAAATCCGGCGTCGTATCTAGATGGGCTCTGACCAACGCTGTGATCAAGGAAACAGGAGGACTCGGTGGTGACTCTTGAGGGGACTTTGGCTTCGATGGAAGCCGTCCTCTGCGACCCTTAAGATCATCCGTCCTAACGACCTGGAGAGTTAAAACAAGGATAAGCATTCTTGGAATTTATTATTTCCGAATTTTTGATTCTTTGGTATCTCACCTCCTTGACCATTCCGACCATCAAGCACTTCTGGAACCTGCAAAACTGGCAACGATTACGTCGCCGTTTGTCCACCGGACAAGCTTTCTCAGCTAGACAAACGTACTTCGAACCCTTTTGTACCGTCCGTTTAAAGAAACCTTTGCATCCTTCGCAGGTACGAACACCGTAGTGTTGGCAAGCAGCAGTATCTCCGCACACAGCACACAGTTGGCTTGGACTAGGCGGTGCTCGTTCCCCAGCACCTGGTGATGCTGAACCAACTGAACCGGAGCCACCGCGAGGTTTTGGAGACTCGTTGCTACTGTATTGGGTATAAATGGACTCTGAATTAAGAAGCAAAATTCAATCTATACGTGCGTCTATAAAGTCCTCAACAATACCTCGTGGACTCTGATCGCTGAAGAGGAAGTGCAGCTCTTCCTTGTCTCGGCGTTACTGCTGGAGCAGTGTGAAGGTCCATTGGTGCAGTTGCTGGTGGTGGTACTGGAGTAGTAGCCGCAGGACTGTACACCATCGGCATTGGCGAGTACTGGGCTTCTTGAGGTACCGGTGTCGGCGTGGGAGCCGGTTCGGACTGATAGTATCCTTGATGATGATGGTGGTGGTGGTGGTGGTAGGATACTGGCGCAGGATACTCGGGGTACGGTGTACTCGAGTAAACCGGGTTGTTGTAGCAGTCCTCGTCCATCTTTATACCAAGTCCTTGCAACTCCTGTCGCGTGTATCTCTGTACTGTGTAAGTCTCCTGGAAACTCGGAAGCGGAGTTGGACTGTAACCGACAAAGAGTGTAACTCCTCTATTCCTGTCACATTGATATGATGGATCGTGGATGTTAACTTTCGTCATTATTTACAAACCTTAAAGAGTCCGCTTGAACGTCGCCGGGCAATAGCGCGGTATGTTGAGAGTGTGAGTTCTGGTTTTGTGTATCTTGTGGTGACGTTGAGTGCGCCGGATTTCCCAGTTGAAGTTCTGGGAAGGGGTCAAGTTCCTCTGACAGATGACCGGCGTCAATTGGATCTGTATACGGCGCGGTTAGGAGGTCAGCGAAGCTGCTACATCCGAAAGGGCTCTGTAACAATATTAAATATCGAATATTTGTTATGAGATCAACCGAACCATTAAATGTGTGACAGGTTCCGCGCGTTTCACAAATTCGACTGAGGATCTACACCCGATCAAAACTGTATATATGAAATTAATCGACAAATATATATTTATAAACCTGCAGCAACGCACGTCTCGCACGGTGAATGTGATGACATTTCACAACACTTCACAGATCTCGACGGAGAAATCGAACAACTAGCTCGCATCGACGTCCTCGTAGAAGAGATTTGGGTATCAGCACGATGATATTCCATTAGTCCACGACGACTCTCTATCTCTCTCTAGTATTGCATACGTCACATAAACGTGGGTAGGTCAAGGATATTTGAAAGAAAAGAAAAGGCGGCAAAATGAAATTATTACCTAAAAAAAAAAAAAAAAAAAATAAATTGAAAAAAAAAGAAACGCTGCGCAATTCTGAGCATCTAACGGACTGATATAATCGATTAACTATGTGTTCGTGTGGTTCTGTTTTTTTTTTTCATCTTCTTCTCCTTCTTCTTCTTCTACATCTCATTTCTATGTGCATATATCATTTTTCAATAACAACAACAATAACAACGACGACTGTTGTTGTTGACCGGTTTCTTATCCTTGTACGAGAAAAAATAAAAACAAGAAATCTTTAAGGGTTTTATTATCAAACGCACATTGGACTCTGACTTAACCTCCGCGACGGCTGATCAGCGACTGAGAGGAAAACAACGTGAATAGAAATACAGCGGTCCATCGAATAAGAGGATTAACCTGTGTGCTACAAATACCTGGTTACTAGAGGGCTTTTGATAACCGAGAACACAGTGGAAGGCGGAGCTCTAAGCTTCACCGCGCATTTACGACGCGTCGAAGAGACTTGTGATACACGCCTACAGTTAACGGCCATCGGGAATTCTCATAAACCTGGTTAGAATTCTACCTCAGTGTATAAGTATTCTCAAGAAAAAAAAAAAGAGAATAAAAAATATCATCGAATTTACGTAAAGGACCATTCCGCGTCTCGTTTCGTTCTCTTTGTTCCTAAAAAGGCAAAAAGATCGGTAAGGAAAGAGAGAAATTCTAATTGATCCGATCGTCAATTCCGTTAAACGACGTTCCTCTTGAAACCCGGTAATGAAGAGGCGGGAAACAACGGTTTCCGTTTCCTTCAGGTCGATCCCCCCCCCCCCCCCCCCCCAACTTTCGTACCAACCCTCTAAATCGTTGCCCCCCCCCCCACCCGATTCCACCTCTGTGTTTGTCACGTTTTTACTATATCA
Source organism: Macrophya annulata (assembly GCA_963924015.1). Lineage (NCBI taxonomy): Eukaryota > Metazoa > Arthropoda > Insecta > Hymenoptera > Tenthredinidae > Macrophya > Macrophya annulata. The sequence continues at coordinate 17,327,641 of OZ001257.1, read as the reverse complement.
GGATATTCAATTTGCGGCGGTGGTTCCGCTGTTGGTTGACATTTCCTTCATCGGTCCCTAGGGATCCGGCTTCGCCTCACGGGTGCCGAGCCGTGACTTGGTATATAAATATACCTCCACTATTATATCCTCTCGACGTTGTCTCGCCACCCTCAATAATTCACATTGTCCTCGATTGGACTTTTTACTGACCCTTTTAATCTTTTTTTTCTCTTTTCATCATAAGCGTTTATTATATTCATAATACGTTTTCAATTAGCAAATAGGAAACGGTCTGATTGATGGATTAGAAAAATTGGAATATCAATATATTCATCAAAGATACAAAAAGATACAAAAAAATCGTTATTCCTATCACCACTTACTTGTGTCTGCAGCAACAGCATACTTGAAGCGACGGTGAATGCTGTGGTGGTTGATGCAGCGTTATTAACACCAACGCTATGCAGGTGTGATGAACGTTGACCAGGAACAGGAACAGGAACAGTATTGCAGATGAGAGGAGCGCTTGACTGATCGGCTGTGCTGTTGCTGTTGCTGTTACTGTTCTCGCTGTCTCCAACCGGTGAATGCAGTTGCCCTAAAACAGCAAAAACGTTACGTTCAGTAAATTTGTTCGTTACAAATCTGACGTCAGAAACAAAGAAAATAATTAACATGCAGATCAATGGATCAGAATTTCGATTTCAGAAGCTCAGAACGATCTTTCAGGAAATGGGTTTGCGGATGGATCGGATCCCGTTAATGATAAGTAAATGAGAAAAAAAATCGTCTAGAACTTAAATGACCCATACAATATCTACGGTAGAACGCCTGACCATCGTCCATAGCGGTCATTTCTCCCGAAGACATTCACTATCGTTTCTTCAACGGTTTGGTCTTTTTTAGACGTTTAGATAAATTTTATTTTATTGGATTCTGAAGTGAGGTGATGACTTTCACTGAAAACCCGAGATAACAGGTTGACTGGTTTTTGAATCCTCGGATATTATAGGTACCGTATGGTATGGGATGTTCCGATTTTTATACTGACAAGACAAAACGTTCAGGGAACTACAACAGGCGACTGAAGGCCTCCGGCATTGTCGCCGCGAATATATAGGCCCACAAGACACCCCAGGGAGGACTGAAATCATTGGCATTTAAAATACTACCCTGTATAACAGCCCGTCTCACACCCCAACCCACCATACACTATGTCGATTATTATAACCAGGCGTTATATGTATACACACTGCAGCTATATTACTCGATTGCAAACTCTGTACAAGGAACATGCGCATCATGGACCTACTATCGGTTTCGAAATTTCGAAAAGTGTTAATTCGTTGAAAAAAAAAAAAAATTGTAAGGATATGGGATGAGGGGCATTTTGTAGCTTGTGGACTTCTTTCGTCTTTCAAGAAAATTTAATTTTTTTCATAATTAGTTTCTTCATGGCGAATGAAATGAAAAAAAAACAGGAAATCGGTTGATCTGTGGGCCAACCCGAAAACTTCCCGCTGTGTTAAATACGTTACAATTAATTGATACTATTGTGTTTATAATAAATTAAAGAAGGTTATAAGTATAATTAGTTTTCCCTATACAAATCTTTTTTTCTTCAATTTATATTCTTCGAATAACTTTGAAACTACTCGACCGATCGATTCCAAAATCTAATCAGATCTAAGTCTTGATGAACCTTTTCGATCGCTGCAAGAATCATTCAAATCGGTTAATTCGTTCCAAAGGTATCGTACGACAAAATGAAAAATTTTTGTCATGCAATATCTTTTAAACCAATCGTTCGATTTTGATGAATCTTACGGCGATCGAAAGGGCTATTCAAGAGCTAAGTCTGATCAAGTTTTGAGATTAATCGCACGAACAGTTTAGGAGTTATGCGCTAAAAACGTTAAAAAAAAAATTGTTTGTCAATTTTCATTTCTCAAATAACTTTGAAACTACTCGACCAATCGACTCCAAAATCTAATCAAATCTAAGTCTTGATAAAGCCTTTCGATCGCCATAAGAACCATTCCAATCGGTCGATTCGTTCTAAAGATATCGTATGACAAAAATTTGTTTGGACACATACACACATACGGACGTCCATGCAAAAATAGTCGGAATAGTTTCCTAGGACTCCAAAACGTTGAGATCTGATGAAAACTTAATTTTCGAAAATCGGACCGAAACCAATACCTTCCTTTTTTTATGAAAATTTTCAATTTCCATTGCGGGAAGTTAAAAAATTCGGTATTTTGGAAGCTTTTCTGAACATTCAACTTCTTTGAGAAATGAAAGAAATCCTTAAGTCACAGAATCTTTCTCGTTTCATATCTTTACCGTTTTCTATCAACGAGTTATTCTTGGGATCGAGAATCTCGAAACGGTTAGTAAAAAGAAGCATTTTTTTTTTTTTCTACACACCATCGATTATCTTTTGCGAGGAATTGAACACTGCTCTATTCCGGACACAGCGAAAGTTGACGAAATTCAACCACTTATACCCCTGTTTTTAATACCTCGAGTGATTTAGTGCACGAGATGATAGCCGGTATGCCTAACGTACACATCGTCGAAACTTGACACCATCACATTCGCTCAACCCCCGAGGTTATGCCTACCATGAAGAAGATACGATCTCGAAAATCAGATAAAGGCACGTCACGGTTACGTGGCTTTGCATTCAATCCATTTATACGTATCATGGATACACTGTGCTAACATCAAGGTGCAGGACACCCTTGAAGTCTGGCTTAGGGGCTTTCTTCGTCTACTCTTCGAGAGCTTGAAACGGTTTGAAATCGACTAAATCTGTTCAAAATTTTGCTCTCCATCGCCTCAGGCTTTCAATCGAAGGAAAGGTGGAAGCTCAAATTTTCTCCAAAACGGAGGGATGAGGGAATCTGAAATTCATAGGACTTCGGGTCCGGATGATGAGCAAGAAAAATTGTCTTTTTACGTCTTGGAGAAGCTGGATAGTCCAGTAAACCAAGGTCTAGCACTCAAAAATGTAGAAGAGGCTGCAAACTTGATTTTATCTTCGATTTACACTCAAGAAAACTATACGCAAATTTTCAGGATCAAAAATGCTCAGGAAATCGTGAAAATTTATGAAAAAAGACGGAAATGTTCGATTTTTGTGTCTATTTCGGCAACGGTGGAGAATTTTGAAAAAAGTTTTCGACAAAAGTTGTAGAGCTGAAAATTTTGCATTGAAAAATGTTCTCAGAAGTTGATTTTCGTCCAATATTTAAGAAGTGACAGCAAATTTCCCGATTTATGCATGAAAATGGATGAAAATTTTCGTTTTTCGCAATTATCTCGACAACGATAAGGAATTTCGTCACAAGTTTCCTTCAAAAGTTGTAGGGAAAAGAATTCTGCATCGAAAAATACCCTCGCAAGTTAATTTTCGTCCAGCATTCACGAAGTGACAACAAATTCTCCGATTTATGCATGAAAATGGATGAAAATTTTCGTTTTTCGTAATTATCTCGACAACAATAAAGAATTTCGTCACAAGTTTCCTTCAAAAGTTGTAGAGGGAAGAATTCTGCGTCGAAAAATACCCTCGCAAGTTAATTTTCATCCAGTATTCACGAAGTGACAACAAATTTCCTGATTTCTCATGCATAAACCGGAAAATTTGTTGTCACTTCATAACCTTTCTCATGCATAAATCGGGAAATTTGTTGTCACCTCGTAAATACTGAACGAAAATCAACTTCCAAGGACATTTTTCGATACAAAATTTTTAGCTCTACATTTTTTAACATAAAACTTTTTTCAAAATTCCTCACCGTTGCCGAGATAATCCCTAAAAACAAAAATTTTCTTCTTTTTTCATCAATTTTCACGATTTCCCGAGCATTTTCGATCCTCAAAATTTGCGCATAGTATTTTTGGATGTAAAACAAAAATATAATTAAGTTTGCAGTCACTTCTAAATTTTTTAAGTTCAGACCTTACTTTATACTGGACTATGGAGAGACTTGCATCGATATCGACTGCCGGGTGTATCGACTCCTGTATAATTGGCTCTCATTTGGCCACAAGTATGTATACATACATACATACATATGTTTGGACAGAAATATCTGAAGTATAATAAAGAGTCTACAACTCTACACCGGACCCCATAATTCAAAACGCCTGCACGCGTGTCACGTCACACCTACGTCGAAACGCCACGCCTATTCACGTGCCACGTTATATCAGGTGAATATTTCGTGGCTTATACCATATATATGTATAATATACACGTGTCTTAAACTTCGGACATAATTAATCGAAACGACTCCAAGCTTCCAGCGCAAATGATTAAGTCATTAGCCATTAAAAGGTGTCTTTATAGTCCGGATGAATAAGGGCGATATAAACCTGATCGTTCAGAGATGGTAATCTCGAAGTTGAATGATGATGACACGGTGCATTGAAAGACCTATCTTTTTTATCCTAAAAATTATCCTTTTTTTACTACCACAGGAGTAACCAAGCTTCTCATATAGACTCTCTAGGAGAAGCTATACGAGTTAGTTAGTTAGGGTTTTGCTTTAGTTTTTCTTTTTCGGATAGTTATATGGCCTACATATCGCATATTGTAAAGTAGGTATATAACGTAACATGTGGTAGACAGCCGATCATCTTAGCCCCAGGCTGATACAAGCTTCAAGAGATATTATACGACGATAGTGTCTTATTGAATTTCAGTAATTCAGAATTAGCTAAAACACGACTAGATACGTGTCTGATCGTTAAAATCTTACGATTTCTTAGATTTTATTACCACAATTCAAAAGTAATACAATTATCGAACTGATTAACATCAGGCATGGTCATGATTCAATCCGATTCCGTTTTATGATCGATACTTTCCATTCCGAACGATAAACGATATGATCAGAATTTTATTGAATTCTGAGAGAAAAATGGAAGCGTGAAAAATCGGTAATTTAATTAAAAAAAATTTAGAATAAAAATCGTTTCTTTTTTTTTTACCGATTTTTATTCGCACGGTTAAGGCGGCTTTAACTCCTCCGCTTCGTGATATATCTTAGTTATGTCTTTAATGTGTTAATTGAGTATGTGAGTATATAAGTTGTGTGACAAGCTGCAGATGTTAATATTCTCAACGTTTTTAACTCGATGAGATGATGATGGTGGAATATGGCGGATGGAATAATAAAAAAAAAAAAAAAAGAGAAAAAAAAAAAAGGTCGTATGCGATGATGCAAAGCGAGATTCTAAGCTCGAGAGAATATAATACGACTCTGAATATATATTCACAGAACTTTAAAGAAACTTTAGATTGATTAGATATCGGTAAGAAATCTGTTAAAATTTTATTTAATTAAAATAGTTCTTTCTTTTTTCTTTTAATTTCTTCTATACTAGTGGAAGTGTTTGGCCTGTGTTCACAGTTTTATAAATCGTATTGTAAATTAGACAATAAAAGCTACCGATCATCGCTGGACAATTAACGATTATTAAGATCGGATTTATCACGCGTTGTACGTTATATTGACGGTTATTGTGTATTATATATACCCAGCAGAGTGGTTTAAACGTCGATGTAGGTAGACTTATAGGTATAAGGTAGATAGATAGGTAGTCGGCGCCTAAAGGAATAATTGTCGATTGTACCGATACCGCGGGTGATCCGTTCATAGATAAGCTCCTTAACTTCGTCTCGATTAGACTCAAACTACGGCTTAAGTTCTTACAACATCGAGATAGTATCTATGGCTTATATATACATATGTATACGTACTACATATATACACTATGTGTGGAGGAGTCTGAGAGTTAGTCGTAACCTGAAATACATCAACCGATTCCCGATTTAAAAAAAAAAAAAAAATGAAATAATAAAAATAAACTAAAATGCAAAGCAAAAAAAAGAAAAATTATGAAGCTGGAAAAATCTTCTAAAAATTGATAAAAAGAGTAAAAAAAAATTTATAAAATAAGTTTTTTTTTTCTTTTTTCTTTTTTTTTTATATATAATGTAGATATATAACATATGTATGCATATATATGGATGTCAAGGTTATTCGGAAGGTCTACGTGAATAGATAATTATTTTCTTAATTAATTCGAGAGAATCTCGTCTGCCTCGCCCTTGGCATAAAATATGATAAATATTTTTACAAAAAATAAATAAAAACCGATAAAGATGATGACGATAAAAAAAAAAAAAAAAAAAAAAAACAAAATTAGAATCGGGTAAACTACACGCTGTGTCATTATGCTCGGTATTAACAGTGATAAGATTTACTTTCAGTACAATCTAAGGGTCATTTTGAATACTAGTAGTACAATTTACTTCATCAATTTTTTATTTTTTTTTCACAAAATTTAATTCACTTTTCTTTTTATTGTTTTGTTTTTTTGTTTTTTTTTTATCTTTTAGAATTGAAACCGTTCGCACAGAGTGCTAAAAATTCTGCAATCTTAAGCTACAAGAAATTAGCCAGTGGCGAAGTAAGAAAAAAAAAAAAAAAAAAAGTAGAAAATTGGAACTAGGCCGTCGAGACTAAAATGTTGTCAGTCAACTATACATAGCCGAAAGCCCGCAGGACTCCGTGGTCTATGAACGATATAAACGAATTCGTAAATCATAATCTCCTCATCTCATAACAACTATACAATATATAGTGCATAGAGGTAGGTATATCGGGGCTACGTATATTACATTGCGTAAAAAGAATTAAGAGAAGAAAGAAAAAAAAAAACCAGTAGCCAGTACGGTGAACTGTTAATTCTAAAATAGAATTTAATAACATATATATATATAGACTGATTTAGGTTAAGCACACCAAATTTTGTGGGTAGATTCCTCGCGAGATTCTGAAACTAAATTTCCTTTACAAAAACTTCGAGGATCTAATAATTTCCGAGATACGTAATATTTTAGCTAATCAATCACAGAGCCAAGTCAACTCAGGGCCGAGTCAAAAGAATAAAATTAGCAGTACCCATGGGGTCTCAGATTGTTAAATTTTATTATCATTTTTCGTAAGTGACGTCGAATATATCTGTCGAAAAACGGAAATAAAATTCAACAATCTAAGACGCCACGGGCACTGTTAATTTTATTCTTTTGACTCGGCCCTGACTTGGCTAGCTCTAAGCTCTCTCATTGGTCGACTAAGATATTCCGTATCTCGGAAACTATTAGGCCCTCGAATTTTTGGTAAAGGAAATTTAATCTTAGAATCTCGCAAGGAATCTACCTACAAAATTTGGTACTCTTAACTTGAACCACCCGGTATATATTCTAACGATTTTCTTTTATACGTTATATACAATTCCAGAATGAAATTGTCATTACCGGAGTAACTAACTAAAATCGAAGGTATATATGTATCTATTAATTTATATATACCTGTCTACTCTACAAGCTTCTGCGTGCCACACGCAACTATACATATTACTCTTTTTGCGGTTATACCAGTTCGATTGAAAGTTATTAACTGTGGACGTATAGATGGATGAAACGTACTGATTGATTGATACCGATGTATATGTATGTATCGAACGTTATATTATTACACAGCCACTGGATTGACTCACTCATTCGTTCACTCGATAACTCCAATACGATACTCCATAACATACATACCAATAACCATCTGCATAAATCATTCCCGATCATTTTTATCTCATCGAATGCATCACAATGTCCATTTAGTTCATCATGATGGTCATACGTCTGATATGTCTTCAGTGCAGTGTGCAAAACTTTACTTGTACATTCTTATCCGTTGAATGAACAAAGAAAAAAAAAAAATACATAGATACGAAATTCCTTTCGATGATGATGACCACGATGATGATCCTATAAGTCCGTAAAGTTTCTTCTTAGATTCGGCCCTCGCTATTGACCCGTTGGTAAACTACCGTGGGATCAATGCATGGTGGATATTGAATAGACCGTTAAACTGTTGTAAAATGTGTATACATCGACATTGCGGTGAACCCCCTTATAGTATTGGAAGTTGATTATGGAATATCTTTTATGTGGGAGTAAGATCGTGCCTGTAATAAGTAAAGCGTGCATAAGGCATTTCCCATAAATATAAATAAGTCCTCTCTATAGTATTATGCATATATGTATACATAATGTATACATATACATATTGCAGAAGTGCATAACTGGGGAAGCTGGGAATAAGATGGAAGCGAATGGATACTGCACGAGTATATACGGTAGGATGTGACGATAGGGTGTAGGTGATATCAAACAGAAGTAGATTTGCCTGATCATCTTTTGACAGGTTTGATACCTACACCTCGTTTGCTTATTTGCTGACAACTCCTTCAATTTCCCAAACTAGTCTAAACTCGAAGATTCTTATTTCGGAACAATTGATCATCGAACAACGTAAGATCTGTATGCAATATACTTGATGGTTTAGGAATCCTTGGCTTACTGATCATCTTTTACATATATGGAGCGTCGACGCAGAACCAAGCATTGAAGTCACTGTAACAGACGCCGGCGTCGTGGGATTAGACGCGTTCAAATCCCTGGATCTTGGATTCCGAAATCGAATTATTTTCGAGTATTCTATAGCCAGTTAAGGGATCGCAGGATTAAGGTTGATTAATGGTAATGAGTGTAATGCAGGATTATACTTTATGAAGTATGTGTCTTCTATAAATGTCTACAATGTGTACTGGTCTAAAGATTTTTCTCTCTAGGTGGTTAAGGTACATACGTGTAGGTAGGTATATATTTGCTAGTGAAACTTGCGCTACTTTCGAATCTTTATATATAGATATGTATGTTGTGTTGTGTGTTTTGGTCGTACGTGTATCTGTCTGCATGTACGATCATCTTGTAATAACGAGTCTTTGGTTAAGAACAACTATGTAATTCACTTTGATTTGGGGTGTGCAGTGAGTGGCTTAATCTGTGATGGAACTGGTTCCGCAGCAATCCTGAATCACTTCAACTGAGTTTATTCACTCCCACTCCATCAGAAATTGAAATCATCTAATATAAATGATGGATTGAACTGAAACACGTCAAATCCACTAAACATATCTAAAACACTAGGCAGACCATGTTGAGCTATGACAGACCATAAAACACTGTAATCAGTGAAACGACATCAAAAACAGCTGAAAAGCGCCGCAAAAGATGTTAAAATGATCCAAAATACACCGAAACGGTATCCAATCGGTTGAAAAATGTTGTCAAAGGCGATTAAACGAACTAAACAAACGAACAGACGGTGAAAGACCTCAATGACTACGGTTTATTTCAGGTGACTATGGTCAGTAACACCTCGCTTTAAAGTCGTAAATTATTTCCGAACAATTGTTAGCCACTGTTGTATCTTAAGACAGATTTTAACGGTCTTATCAAAAGATTTTATAGGATTACCGCATCGAAGTTCCTCGACGGTTTCAAATGACTTTCAGTGAAGTTCAGACACTCTGAACTAATTCTAACGACATCCAATGACTTTCGAGGACTTTGACTAAGCCAGCGTCAGACTTTTCCTTGACTTTTCACCAGCTATCCGTGACTCTGAATGAATCTGTAGTGACTTTTGAGATTTTCGATTATGCAAGTGGTTCCGAATGACTTGCAGTGGCTTTTGATGACTTCAAGTGGCTCCGGGCTTGGTCGGAAATTATTTTTAAATCACTGACTGGGACTGTGACACGATCTTGAACGGATTTTTAATGGCTTAAGACTACTTTGCGTGACTTTGACACGATTCAAATGACTTTCAGTGAATTACTGAGACTCAAAACGACTTTGAATTATTCGGAACAGTTCTCGAAACTCCTGCAATGAGTCTTGCAATGTCAATCCAACTATCATGAAATTTTTTAAATGATCGATAGCTACTTCAACGGTTTCCCAAAGGCTCCCGACGTCTTCTAGACATAAGTTTTTCTTTTCAATCAACTAACGGCAACCCGAGATAAATTAAAATTAATCCAAATGTCAGTTGCTCGGGAATCGTGATGACAGACTTTCTATCATCTACTGTGAAGAAAAAAATAATCATTTCCTGAACATTTTTAAAACTTCTGTTAGAAGAAGCGCGCGCGTGCTGATGCTGACCACAGATCCTGCTGCTAACTCGCGACATGATGACCCCGTCGGGATCCTTTCCCTCATGGTGACTGCCAAGCCAAGCCACTAATTGGGGCCAACGTTTCTCACATACTGGCTAGCTAAGAAACTAAACGCTATTAATATAGCTAAGGATATGATTACACAGCATGAGGATCCTACGCCAAATGCCTTCCACATCCATTCGATGTGTGAAACTTTAAATGCACCTGAACACTTTACTGCAGTACCTAATACGCAATCTCTTTGTCTCTTTCGACAAAGTTGTACCATACGTATATACGATTGTACGTATGTACATACATAGAATATATCTGTGAAGGGATTTGCAATCGAAATTTTATTACTCGAGCGTGGAATCCCCGCTGAGAGTGAGAGGATGGGCAACTAATCATCATCCTAGTATCTGTGTTTGTGTTTATGTTTGTGTGTACTTCAGGGAAAGGCAGAGGCTAGCTAGCCGTTTAGCCAGATCTGTAGAAGAACCAGGCTGTTGCCTGCACGTTATGTGCGAGTCTACTGCCACCGATATATCAGTGCGCATGAAATAATATGTATTCTTGTTACCAACACAGGCTTGATAAATATAAACGCAGATTGAGATTCCTAGACGAATAATTTCGGTGGTTTGTTATGTGATTTTGATATGCTATGCTACGCATCGTAGGGCCGGCAAACGAGCGATCGCCCACGCGGCGAAATTGCCGAGGGCAGTAATCATGGGATGTGTTATAAGTATTCTATTCAGATACTTCAGAGTCTCATTTAAATGGGCGAGTAGGTGGGTGTACGGTGAGAGTTTTCGGTTCAGAACGAGTCGGGTTATTCAAACAAAAACCCACTTCAAGTCATCGCATTGAAAGATAAAAGTTACAGAATTTTACGAAGACGTTAACAACACACCTCGAATCAACTGTTAATCACTTAGAAGTCGAAATAAAAGGTCCGTGAACTCGACAGTTCAGAGTAACTTAAAGTCGTTTTGAGTTTCAGTAATTCACTGAAAGTCATTTGAATCGTGTCAAAGTCACGCAAAGTACTTAAATCATTCCGAATCCGTCCAAGACCGTGTCACAGTCCTAATCAGTGATTTGGAAATAATTTCCGACCAATCCCAGAGCCACTTGAAGTCATCAAAAGCCACTGCAAGTCATTCGGAAACACTTGCATAATCGAAAATCTCAAAAGTCACTACAGAATCATTCAGAGTCACGGATAGCCGGTGAAAAGTCAAGGAAAAGTCTGACGCTGGCTTAGTCAAAGTCCTCGAAAATCATTGGAAGTTGTTAGAATTAGTTCGGAGTGTCTGAACTTCACTGAAAGTCATTTGAAACCGTCGAGGAACTTCGATGCGGTAATCCTATAAAATCTTTTGATAAGACTGTTAAAATCTGTCTCAAGATACGACAGTGGCTAACAATTGTTCGGAAATAATTTACGACTTTAAAGCGAGGTGTTACTGACCATAGTCACCTGAAATAAACCGAAGTCATTGAGGTCTTTCACCGGCTGTTCGTTTGTTTAGTCCGTTCCATCGCCTTTGACAACATTTTTCAACCGATTGGATACCGTTTTGGTATATTTTGGATCATTTTAACATCTTTTGCAGCGCTTTTCAGCTGTTTTTGATGTCGTTTCACTGATTACAGTGTTTTATGGTCTGTCATAGCTCAACATGGTCTGCCTAATGTTTTAGATCTTTCCAGTGGATTGGACGTGTTTCAGTTCAATCCATCATGTACATTAGATGATTTCAATTTCCGATGGAGTGGGAGTGAATAAACTCAGTTGAAGTGATTCAGGCTTGTAGCTCAACATGGTCTGCTAAAGGTTTCAGATCTTTTCAGCGGATTTGAACATGTCTTGAAATGTTTTGGTAAGAAAATGCCTTTCAGATTAAAAATAAAAGAGAATATCTCCCATGGAATTGAGTCATCATGTAACAACGATCTGTTCCAAAACCGGCGATTAATTTTCATTGCAATGGGGGTCAAAGGGAATCGAATTTCGAAAGTGGATAGGTATAATATTTATCGTGTGAAATTTCGTTCAACGAACTATAACCTACCTTCAATTGCTCTCAAATTAGTTTCGCCACATCTTATAGGCACCAATTGCCAAAAAGAAAAAAAAAAGAAAAAATATCTGTCTAAAATTAAGCCAAGAATACTGGTTCTCCGTTCGTTTACAAACACACGTAGGTATACCAACACTTGTGCACATATCTCACATTCATCAAGGCCAATTTATCAATTCGCATATCTAGGCATAATATTCAGCTCCTACACTGAAGTTGTGCAATAAAATACAGAGGGGGACATTCTTTAATAAAACATACGTGTTGATCCCTATTTATGTACTGATATATAATTTTCGAACAGTATATAATCGCAACGGTTTGGTCATCAACCTAAATCAAGAAAGTGAAAATATAAATATATAGGAACTTTCAAGATAATTTTAATCCCGATACTACCGTCGTCATCATAATCCTCGAACTATTCCTTAAAAAAAAAATTTCACGGTTTCTTCTATCATAATCAACATTCGATCCGCGTCTTCGGTTTGTTTGCTCACGTAGCCGCTATGATTCTTTATAGTAAAAGTAACTGAACTGCAGTTTGTATATATCTTATAGTCGGGTGAGAAGAACCGAGGATAATCTCATCGCCTGTGCAAACCTCGAGGATATAATCGGGCTCCCTTACTGCCAGTACTAACTTCTATACATGTAGCCGGCTAGATCGGCGCTAATTCCTGCAACCTGCTCTCGGCTTATGCATAGTCGATTGCCTCGATTACCTCGATCACCTCACCTCGCCTCACCTCGCCCATACGCGGCCTGGTTGCTGCTTTCGACTCGAGGTGAACGAGGTCGACTGATCGATTTACCGGAGAATTGACGCTGCCAACGCCACGTGGAGTTGCCTCGATTCAAATTGTTTTTTTTTTTTTTTTTCTAAATATTGATAACGATTTTAGAACGATGGTTCAATTTTAGGTTATAAAATATGGCCGCCTGAGGACAGAACAGCTGATGTGTTTTTTTTTTTGCTGCGAATTAAGATATCGGAAATTCTTTCTTTCCGTTTTTCATAGAGAGAATCGAAACTTTTTTCGGACAGAAATGATGAAAAAAATAAAAAAATTAATAAATAAATAAAAATAAAAAATCGAATAAACGATGAGAGGAATAAAAAATTGTCCAGGGAATTTGGAAATCTTAAACTATCGCGACCTTGATTTACCTCCGAGGCATGTACCCGATCACATCATCAGTATGCGGAGATGTGGGCGCGGTGGAGCCGAGTGGCTGGCGTCACCGATGCCTACTATTTACTAGTTGCTGTACTGACCCAAAGAGAAAAGCTCACGAACAGTTTGTGCTATCTAGACAACATATATCAGACAAAATTTTTTTTAAAGAATTTCTAACGATTTGATATCAAAGAGTTGGAATTGAAATGAAATTTTTTTTTATCAAATATGCAGTTTCGATCGAATTTTAAAAAGTCAACTAACCTCAAAACGATTTTTATTCGATTTGTTGAATTACATTCGCAGATTTCTCTTAGATTTCAGAAATCTCGAAAAAAAAAACAATAAAAAAAAAAATTTCGTAACAATCTCTTTTGAGATTTCTCCGAGATTTCGATCAACGATGGTCAGCAAAAATAATTATGTTAATAAAACGGAACAAAAAAAAAGTATAAAAAAAAAAAAAAAAAACGAAAAATAAATAATAATAATAATAATTGGCTATGAAATTAAATAAAAATGGGAACGAAATGAAATAAAGTAAATTTCGATCGTTCTCCCACGATATCTTCTTTTCTTTCTTACGGTCTATACCTATCGATGCCCGCGAATAGCTACGCGTTCAGCATATGCAAGAAGAGTCGCTGGGCATTTTCGACTCCTGAATACCAACGACCTATTGAATTGAGTAGATAGATCTTTTCGTGCGGTGGATTAGTGACAGAATAAGAATTTTATAAATTCAATAAATCCGAGATACGGAGAAATCGCTAATAGATACAACGAACGAATGATTTTTTAAAAAGTTTTTTTCTAATATCATTGCCGCAGGGTGGGTCAGCATTGGGAATTACATCTTCCTCTAATATATCTCGAAAAAAAAGAAAAAAAAAAAAAAAAAAAAACGGTTAATAAACAAGCGGAAATAATCAGTCGTGTCAAATAAATGAATTATAGCAAAAACTCAGACAGCCATACTACGATATTACGCATGCATAATTAGAGACTTAACACGCACGTATTATAACTTGCGCAATATCCACACAGTCGTTATCATTCGATATTTGATTTACGACATGTTCTTCTTCTCTAATTTTTTCCCTTCTTTCGATTATATTTTTTTTTTTATATAACAATTTTTTGTCGAACGGATATCAAAAATATCTGCAGTATAAACATAACTTTCAAAGAATCAAAAAACCGTGAATTTTCGATTCAAATATCACAGAAATAATCAACGAATTTTAATTTACAAATATTTTCATTATAAAATTTTTTAACCTCAAACAATCAACGAGGGTTTAAAACTCTGAATAATAAACGTTCAAAAACTATTTCCGTTTCAAATCTCTGTATGAATACGTTAAGAACGGTTATACCGAGTTCTGATTGGCGGTGGCATCGATATCGAGATCGTTGCGCGTGCGCGGGCGCCTGCGTAAAGTCGATTATGCGCGTACGCACGTTCCGTTTTCAGCGCGGTTTTTAAATATCTAAATCTTAAACTTAGTTAAAACCATACACATACATAAACGAGTATTGCATGTAACGCGGTGCACTGACTTACGACTATGGAATAATTCATATCCTCAAACGCGTCTCGCATATAAATAAAAAAATAACAGCTCAGTGTACAAAGACACACAAGTTAACGAGGGAACACTATCGTCAACCAAATGCGACTAGGTTAACCGAACGTTCCAAGGTCGAGGAGCTTCAAGGAGCTCGTATACATACTTACATATACATACATAAATAAACTGCTTTATCTATGTGTTCGATCTTTTTATATCAATTCCATATCTTTGGCGAAAATTATTTTGCAGTCACTATAATCCTAAAATTTTTTGAGGTTAGTAAAACAAAAAAAGAAAGATCTTAGCTTCCTATTTTGGCGGGAAAAAAATCTTCGGTAATTTAATAGTTTAAAAAAAATGTTATTTTATCTTTCATGTTATTTCCTTGTATACCTATTATATGTATAATCCCCGAAACTAGTTTCGTTATAATGTCATAGCCATAATCATTATTGTTATTTCATTCTTTGCCACATCTATGACGTAGGATATAATATAATAGTAAAAGCAGCAGGAGACACGCGGAGTAATTTGTTATGTAAATATCTGAAGTATATCTTACTTACACATAATTTAAGTATGTATATGCATCTATGTATGCATGTATGTATCTACCTATATATCTACGTACACGGTTGATTCAGTCGGATTTGACTATGTCAACAAGAATGTCATTAGCTGGGTATTATAATGCAGAGATTTAAAGAGAGTAGCTTGTCTACACACGCTATTATTTATATACGGTATATATACATATACACAAGGCTCAGGTAATCGACCGAAGAGACTATATGTATATACTGTCAGTTCCTGAATTCTGTACCACATTCACTCACTTCCTAAATGCGAAAATATTTCTGAGAAATCTCGTTTCTTTTTTTTTTTTTTTTTTCAACGATATTTTTTTGCAATTTTTTAATATTCAAAATTTACATATAAATTTTACGAATTTATTCTGCAGACGTTAATTCTTTTTTTTTTTTAGTTGGATATAAATTAAAAAAAAAAAATAATTTCTTTTATTATCAATAATATGAGAATAAATTTTTAATATGACAAGAAATAATTATTTTAATTTTACGTCAAAAATTAAGCTTTCATATACTTAACTTTAGCCAAACGCATTAACCCATGTGCGCGATGGCACGATAATAATCGCGAAGGCCAATATACGGGTTCCTCTTACCATATCGCCTTGAAATGTCGGCTATAACGTGGGTTTGAATTAAATCGAAATAGAATAATATTGCTGAAACGAAAAAAAAAAAGAAAAATAAAAAATAAAGAAACAAAAGAATAAACAAAATTCAAATGAATAAATAAAATACAAAATTTAATAAAAATAAATTAATACGACACGTTGTATATATGAAAAAAGAATCAAAATCAAAAATCGTTTAACTTAATTTGATGAGAAAAATTCATAAGATAAAAAAAAAAAAAAAGGAAAGAAAACAATAGATAAATTCTTGTAGATTTAAAGCTTGCCAAGAATAAGGTACGAGGGGTTAGAGCGTGGGTTGTATTGGCTATTCTAGTCGAGGCTCGACTGCGGCCAAGGCTCGACCCGCGCGCGACTCCGGAACTAGCAACTAATACGGTGAAAGAATAGTTAGATACATACATAACCTGTATCTGAAAGCGCGGGAGGCGTTATTAAGATGTTGAAATAGTGGCGTAAACTGTATTGAATTAGATCTCAAGCTCCGTATTCCGAGTATACAAGAAAGTATAATGGAAAAGAAAAAAACAGGATAGATTCGGTATAGACTTCTCTAAATTCTGTAATACCAATTATATAAAAAATAAATTAAAAAAAGAAAATATTAACTCTGACTCAGTCGGTAATAAAATAGGTACTTTATTGGCGTCGCTGAACAGCAGTAAATAAAGATAATACTTTCGAATAAAACACGGATGAAATCCGGTATTTAACATAAATAAACTTTTGTCGTTTATACAGTAATTTATATTTATTGGTAACCCTTACTTGACACATTTTTGCAAAAATAACGTACTTGAGAAAACTGGGGTGAATTGCACCCCAGTGACAAAAATTGATACAACAAATAAACTATTCAATATTTTGAGTTGAAAATTTTTCCAGAACTGCTTAAAAGCTTACTTTTTAAACTTACGTTGATTATATAGTCAAAAATTAAAACTAAGTACTATAAAAAAATTAAATTGAGATATTGAACAAAATTGAAAGTATGACAATTTTTACGAAAAGCCAAAAGTGATTTGCACCAGAGTATGTCAAGTAAGGGTTAAACAATAAAATAAGTAAAAATCAAAGAGCATAATTGTATCAAAAAAAAAAATTGAGTATTCGTACGAAGAGGAGAGGCACCTTTCATCCTACGGTACTGCCTTTTAAGTTAACTCGTCGAAGCTATTGAAAGATTATCTTTATTTCTATATATTTAAATACTGTATACCTATATGTATCTGTTAAGACAAGGAAGAGTTAGGCTGGACATCTTAAAGAGGAGCTGATAGAAAGTTTCGAGTAAAATAAAAAGAAAAAAAAAAAAAAAAATTTAATAAATAAAATAAATAATTAATATGTGTTCCAAAAACGTAGTAGGCAAATCCAACTGGCTATTATAATGTAAGTTTGTTGAGCCTACATTCACCCCGATCGTATAGCAGTAACATCAATTTCTATATTACAGCTATGGGATAGTGCGATTATTATACCACCTACGCAATTCTACAACGTTGTAGTAGCTTAATCAATTTATCACCAACGCGATTTAGAATTGCTCTTAGACATCCTAGACCGAGTAGGTATATATATATCTCCAAGTACCGTCCTTGCTGATCTAAGTTATTGCGAAATTTTTTCAGACATACAAGTTTCGCAATCCTTTTACTTCCCCTACCCTCTCCCCCGAACTCTTCTTATTTGATATGATAATTTTCTGATTTATGGATTAACGTGTTAGCGTGTGAAACTTATCCGCGCATCTTAGATACCATATCTGCATATTATATCTACGTCAGTATGTCGCGAAATCAACAAGACTGACTCTTATCTTCTTGAGTTAGAAATATTATTTTCCATTAACTTTGTGTGTTACCTATTATCAAAGATAAATCATCAAGAATCTTCTAACTAAATTATTTCCTCGATCTAACCGTTCACGAACGACAACGAGTTCAAGTTTTTAGTCAACCCCAACTGTCACGCGCTACAGCGCCAGCTAGCGGTGGCGTCCTGCGGCTCGACGACCGTTACGTATCCACGCTTTACGATTCGTCGAATCTTCAACTCGATCTCATTTGAAAACTATTATACTAACGTAATTTTCGTTTATAAAAAATTACCTCAGTTTCTTTACAACGAATACAACTGTGTGATAATAAATTCAAATTGTTTACTCAACGGTTGAAATAAGATAGAATTACTATATATCAATTGTGTGGTAATGATTCCAATCCTCGGAATAAAGTTTTTTATAAAACTGCCCAACACCTCTATAACAGTTTTAAATCTAGAAACATCCCCTTTAACTCGGCCTTGCCCGCTCGCCGGCTTTCCTGACCCGTCGCCACCCACGCGGGCGTTAAGTGACGTCACACTAGCGTCGGTGACGTCACAGTAATGCCGCAGTTCCGTTCATCGATCCAAAGAGCAGCTGGTAGAATCAAGGCAGGTCGCTGAAGACTATTTGAATCACATGTCGAAAACGGTTATTGGCGTGGCAACGAAAAAATAGGTAATATTAAAATATTGAAAATACTAATTCGTAAAATTTTTTTTTGAATTTCATTTCGCACATAGACAAATACTATAGCATATACATAGGTTTGCATAATTTTTTTTCTGGTTTTTTGACGATATACGGTGACTGCACTGACGAATTTCATTGATTGATGATATTCATGAATTTATATTCGAGTGTATATAATGATATAGAATTTATTGCATATATTATCAATAATTTTAGGTTCCGTACGAAATTATCAATTGCTATATTATCCGAAGAGGTAGCGGTATAAGGAGTAACATACGGCAGCAGCAGCATCAGTAGGTAACTATAAACTGAAAAATATATATCTGATAGAGAAATTTTGTGGATTTGAATTTCGAACCGAATGAATTAGCTTGTTCCTATGCCTCTGGCAACGTGTAATTTATGTTTGAACTAGACGACGCGACGTGCCGTTCCCATAACCAGACTCTTCGCGATACGAGCTCACGGGTTGCTCACAGGCACGTGAGCAGGTATCACGCAATCCTAAATCACAGCCGAAGGCACGCAGTACCGTCTCGAAAAACATTTAAAAAAATAAAAGAAAGAAAAAGAACGGAAAACAAACGTTATCAAACTTCACAATGGATCTTTTCAACTGATCAATTTTTATCACAATAATTGCTCCTCATTTTTCTTACAGAAAAAAATCGTTTTCTAGTTAAATGATAAGCAAAAACAGAAAACGGAGAATCCTGTAAAAGAAATAATAAATAAGAAAAAAAAAAAAAAAAAAAACAGCTAAAAAATCGATTTCTAAAAAATAATAATTACTTTCTTGTTACGCGGGTGTATATGTGTACACACAAGGCATTCGCGCCATTCACTTCCGTGTGTGGTGGGATCAGTGGCGATCGTGAGAATAAACCGACGATGATCCGATCTCAGCGGTACATCGCATCGCATCGTATCGCACCGCGTCTCGGTATTATCTATCGGGCAATATTAATCGGCTAGTTAATTAGAAGCATTATACTACTCGTAGATATACCTACATTATAGATATACATTTATTATGACGATAACAAAGATATGCGTCGTATACAAATTATTAATCATTATTAATATTATTACTGAGATAGTCGATCGGAACTTGATCGGCTCCATTGATCGATTCAATCAAACACTTCTTTTGTCTATCGAAAACTATAATATGTATTTTCTAACAATTTCACGCCTATAGGGCAATCGTTAAAAAGAAAATCGTTATAAATCGGTATGATTTAATCCTATAACCGTACACTGAGGCACAAACATACCCCACAAAAATTCAAAACTTTCCGTTATTTTTCTTATTGTACGATTCTAGGGTTAAGATTTAAAATCGGTCTGACCAAACGCGAAATAATTAATACTATAGCTTATACTCGTAAAGTATCGTTCGGAACTTTATCTATCATCGCATATAATATAGCTATAAATATCTATATTTGAATAAGAGTGTCGGAACATGCGGTCCCGTCAACCGCCACGTGGGTCTCATCACCAACTGCCACTGTTAGTTTTTACAGTGCAGGTTATTATGCGGTTATAGATGCTTACATAGAAGCATGTGCGCGTTACCGCGTGTTCACTCAATGCATTTCACTATTATGATCTATGGATCAGTGAAGTCGGTAATAATTCCGGTTACTTTACCCTGAACGTAACCAAAAACGAATTTAAAAAATAAAATGGAAAACAAATCAAAATTTTTAGATCAGTTTCTTTGATTTCGAATCTGGAGTTTTAGTTCATCAATTTTTCATGCAACTTTACTCACCGGTATTAGAAAATAATTATCCAAATCACTCGAGTTTGAGACGATAGAACAATATCCAATGATCAACGCCTGTGTCATAACCTACTCGGTCATCACAACCCGAAACACCCAAAATTAGTATATTTCTGATATCGATATATGTTGTTGTTTTTAAAAATGATCCGATTTTAAATTTTTTATTTTTGTATTTCCGATCTCATTGTGACCACTTTTGATTACGATAGTGGAAACTGTGACTACAAATCAAGCGCCAAAACCGCAACGCGGAATCAACCCCTGAAGGGGAATATCCGTATCCCTTAACTTGGGTCGACGTCGCTCGGTTGACGGTTGACGACTACCGTTCGCTACTAGCGGTTCTAAGCTTGACGAGTTTGAAGTAAGCGAGGAGAACAGAGCAGAGCAGAGCAGCTATAGTGGTGGTGGTTGTTGGTTGCTGGAGCGCGTGACGGTGTATTGGATGGACGCCTGAAATAGCGACGTCCTTGAGGCCGCAGTGACGTCTTGGGTAGTTGGGCGTCGGTCGATTACCGCGGGGGCGGAGGAGTGACGTCAACGACTGTGACGCGAGGACCTCCTCATAGTCGTCGACGTCGTAACGTGCGAAACCCAGGGGTGCGTTACGACGTCGACGCGATGAACGCCCGGCACTATTCCAGTCGATATCGAATCCTACCGACCGCGCCACTCGCAGTTGGTAAATGAAAATTCAAAGTTGAATCATCAGAACCATTACCCGCCTCAGCGGGGCTGAAAGGTATTCGAAAAACGTCCCGAGGATCAAATCACGGATCTATCTGAGACTCTATTCCAAAAATTGAAAAAGGTAATGTAGAATCGATATATACGTAAAATCATTGCGATAATTTGCCAGGACTGACGAACACAGTTAACGGAAATCGATAAATCTGCTGAGCTGCTTCGTAGAAAAGTACCTACAACTGCATCAGGGGACCTCGAATAGGAAAAAGACCTTTTTCTTATACGACACTGTCTCGGTCTCGCATCTCAATATTAGATCAAGCCACTTCGGCACTGAGCCAGCTGAGCGTCTTCTTCAGCCTGTCAAACTATTCCGTTGGATTTTTACCAATTTTGATACCTTGTGAGAGAGGTTTTATTATACTTTGATGAAGAAGTTAAAGAAGATGAACAAGACCAAGGCACAATCTGCACGATACATCAAGCCGTCTTAAATCCGGAAACGAATATCTGACTCAGACGGTGAATCTTAATCAACAAAAACAAGATCTAGTCTGGGTCTTAGGGTGGGATTGAAAAATCCTAAGCTCGTGTTTGTACCAGAAGAAGATGCCCTGTAAGCGGGGTGCAGACAGTCGTGGTAGTCGCGGATCGCTAGGTACGCTTCCCAAAGTAAGTATATATTTATAGTTTGAGAAGAAACAATGCAGTTGGCCTCTGGTAAGGTCTTTCCGCAGGCCTCAGCAGGCCGGAGGCCCCCGGAACCCCAGCTGCACACGTTTACAGACCAGTTACTGATACTTACCAGTTACGCATTTACGATGATTATGCAATTGCTACATCAGATCTCGGCCATCCTCCAGCTCAATGAACCGATAAAATCGAAATACACCCCGAATTATTAACGAAAGTGCGATTATTATAAGCCTGAACAATCGGGGTTCAGTGTGGTGTGCATTGTATGAAGTCAGGTGAAAATAGCGGGTTCAAAAATAGCCCTAATATAACCGTCTGAAATAGATGGATTTAACCCACTTTTGACCTGAAATGCATCACCGTGGCAGGGTTGGGGGATTTATATATCGCTCCACGGACATTGAGCCGAGAAATAATTGATCCATCATAAATATAGGCACAATAGCTCCGGCATTTACTTGTGTCTAATTTTTTGATTTTTTTCTATATCAAAGTATAAAGAACCATGGTCTAGGTATGATCTGTGGTGAACCTCCAGTATCCAGGGGTTAAAACGAAAATTATATATCACCGTGAGCGTGAAGGATGTTGAAAATATCGTAACTATTGTCATTTGCTGTGGAAGGGCGGTCTGGGATCTGCCCACTGACAAAAAAACATTACGAAAATCAATTTAATAACCGTTGATCCTCGACCTCGACAAGGATCAAGACATTCCTCGCTATCCTGTTACATGAATAAAATTTTTTTCTAAATCGTTGCCATTACCGATTTCACAGTATCCTGTTCAATCTACATACTTGATACTCATTGTCACTCGTATTGGAGAGAACGGGCTTCTCGGATAACGGTGTGATACCACCCACATACAATATGCAGAGATACGGAATGTCTGGACAAACGATCATCATCAAAAGCCTAGCTAGCTACCTCCTCCGCATAAATGGGTTAGGTCTTCAAGACTCGACATATGATAACCAAGCGGAAATTTTTATATTCTGCAAGATGACGAAAAGAACTGCAATTCTTCTAGACGATGAACAGACGTATGATGAAAGTAAACCGAGAAGACAGATGTTGGTTCGAACATTAGGATCTGGACTAGACATCAGAAGAAAAAGAACTCCGGATTGTTATGATCAAGAAATCGCTATCGTGTTTTTATTTATTTATTTATTTATTTGCTTGGCTTTTGTTTCTTCTTCCTCTTCATCAAGTCAGTGAGGAAGGCCTGCGATGTGTGGGACCTGAAGAGGTCTGATCGGTGTGGGTCGTAGCCAGTCTACGCAATTTGTCTCACAGTCGGAGAGTGGCGGACCATTCCTATTTCCTACCTAAGAACCAATCGGCGTTCAGCATTTCCCTCCGCAATTTACGCAACTAAAAGCAATTGGTTAACGCTCTTGCAGTTCATAAAGAGAGAGGGACTCGGAGGCGACCCTTCGCTAGCACATCCGTGCATTATTCATACGCATAAGTATGCATGCACGGACTGAGCTGTTACTACAATGACGAATATCAATTTTTAATACTGCAAATTTTTTTGATTTGAACTAGCAAAACCGTTTTTACACTCCTCAAAGATTCACGCCAACTTCTTCAAGCCGTCAAGAAATCAAGGGCAAACTTATATTTTGATAAGCTAACATTACCAGACGATGGAGCATCAACCCTCGAGAAACCTGTAATTAATAAATAAAAACCACTTACACTTGTTGCGATATTCGTGGTGGTGTCCAACCGTCGGTTCAAACGCTTCTAGATTCCGATGTTGGTTATCGTTGTTGTTGGTGTCCGCTGTAACGGCCGAGGCCACCGCAGTGACCTGCAATACTGAGTGTCTAAGATCGTGGTGATTGTTATGATTCAGATAAATATTTCCTGTGTTGTTACTACTGCCACCGGTGTTATTCGTGTTACAAATGTGGACGTGATGTCCTGAAGACACGGTGCAATTATGCGTCTGAGTCTCCGTATTCGCGGCACTTTCGACAGTACGCATCGCACAATTTCCGCACAATGTAAAGATACAAATTTATGTATCAAAGTTTCCTATTTCTCTATTCACCTAGCTACCATCCCCGAGCAGCCGGACGCTGGTCCGTTGCCGGGGTGAGTCTTGGCGGTGATAATCTTCTTCAGGGACACTTGGGTTCGATTTACCGGCTCGTTGGAGCTCAAAAGAATCTCGGTGAGGATCAAAATTGCATCATCAAGTGCCGTTGGCTGTCAACGAGGACCATCCCCTCCAGCGATGGCGAAAATCGCCATCTAGGAGAACCGCTATTACTCTTAATTTGTACAACTGACAAACAACAACCTCGGTTTCAGTTTCCTGATGCTATTTGAAAGCGGATACCCACGCGATCGGGGTATCCCGCCTCTTCCTGCATCTAGCGACAGTGTATAACTTCACTTTTCGCTAACAGTCAACAGGTGGTGTCGCCGTATCGTTAAAATATCTAAACTATCTAAAGATCTGGCCAGTCTTTAGCATGTGGTAATATCCTCAAAACTATTAACTTAAGAAGCGGTTCAATTCCGCGTAATGGTCCTGTGTCATGGAATGAAGGACACTGTTTTCACTGCACAGAATTAAGCGTATCCCTTCGAAGAAACGTTTGTCCATTTGATCAGATAATTTATTTCTACGGTGTTACCATGTCTTGAACACTTTTCCGAAACCCCCTGTTACCGCACCATGACCACCAAGGGATAAATTTTCTTTCACCCTATTTATATACCACAACGAACACTATCAATGATCATTCACTTAGTGTCGGATATTTTATCCGTCGTTTTTCACACGGAAACTCTGTCCTTCGATATGAGGGTGGTCTGTGGTCTGGTGGACTATGAAAGCAGTGGGAGATATACGGTGGGGAGAGAGATAGATAAATACAGATAGAGAGGGATTACGGCCGGAGAGAGATGTGAGCCGACTTATAGTCGTCCGTTCTAAAAGCCGGCCACCGCGTAACTGACTCTGTTCGTCGCGGTGTTGCCCGCTATATTAAAACCGTACTGTGTGTAGCCTGGCGAACGGCACTTTCATGTGACGTCACTAACTCCCTACGTCACAACTACCGCAGGCAGGTCGGATCGATGGACCGCGGCCGAACGCTTCCATTCGCTGATGGTACTCCTACCTCCCCCGCGCAGTGACGCGATTCCGATTACGTCACGGGCTGATACGTCACACCCGAGACAGACAGACCAACTTCAGCCCCGACTAACGCAAGGGGCGAGAAAGAGACGCCAGACTTCAGGGCGTCGGAGGAAGTCCGGTTCACCGAGTTGTGTGGGGTCTGGGTCCGGGACGTAAAGGGGTGGTAAAAGGGATTCATTCATACTCTCACCACACCATAAAGATCCCGAATCCCGGGAACCCTCAGGCCACAGCACGTGGCTGCCCCTTGTTACTCTTCGGGTCAAACGATACCTCTCCTTTCGTCTCTCTTCTAAGTTCGTACAAGAAAGTACTTTGCTTTGGTCTCTACGGAAGTTCATGAACGAGGATGAGTCCGAAACCGGGATATCATATCCGACACTGCTGTCGTTCCAATTATCTTATCTCTTTTCGGTCGATGATTGAACCCAGTCGAACCTCGTCATCTGTTAGCAACCCACGCCCTCACCCTGTATAACGTTGACGTCACAGTTATAAGTGGTGTCGCTGAGATTCCTCCCGTTATTCCACCCTGATTTTTATCTGCGTCACTGTAGGTACACGTAAAGTAATGAGCGGGAAGGTGAAAGGAGTGGTTTTCGTATCTTTTGTACTTTTGATAGTAGGCGGTTATACTCACGATTGAAACGGCACTTTAACCGATCCGGGGATCGATGGATGGGTGCTTCCTCATCCCCGCAGAGTAACGTGTCCGACATCAAGTAGCGTCAGAATAGAGAAATAGAAAGAGATAGATATACGTCTTGGCAAGAGGCGATAAAATGCCTTCCGCCTGTGATACAAAAAGAGGCTAGAATCCGCTACCTGAAACGAGTAGTCTAACAATAGCTGTAGCAGAGAGGAACCCGTCGCACGGTGGTGTCTCCTCGTATATAACCGTCAACAAAATTTAATGCTGTGCAGGAAGTACTAGGTATGTTATATACATACATACATGAATACATACACCTGTTTTAAAATAGTCAAATCTGCACGTATCATATCGTTTATACATATAGTTGTAACATATTTATCGATATCCTCAACGTTATAAACATTCGGTTTCTCTTCACGAAAAAACAAAATAAAAAAAATAAAAAAAAAAAAAAAAAAAAACAAAGCAAAACAAAAAAACTAAAATAAAATATTAACCAATTTATGTATACATACAACCACCTTAAAACATTCTTATGCAAACACTCGTCCATCTGTAGATTTGCAGTCTTAATTCAACGGCAATTAATCGATCACGTAATCAATTTTAGATTCGAGTTACGCAAAGTTTAAGAGACCCTCACTTTTATCCTCATTTCCTGTAGCAAAGAGTCGTTAAAAAAACAACTCTTCTATGAACAGACTGACACAGGGAGTTCCTCTCTATCGTCGATACTTTCTTAGTTCCCTAACCGATCAACTCGAGGAATCCTCAAACCCGAATTCTTAAGGACGGTTAATATGTGGTCAAAGGGGGGTTAGTCTCGGAGAGTTAACATCGTCGGGGCATGATCACATCACACACACCTGCCACCGTTAAGAACCGGTCTCGGGTGCAGCAGCAGCAGCAGCAGCAGCACCGTGCACAGTAAACCAGGAAGGTACTGGCCTGCCGAGGGCGCCTGGTTTGCTTGCACAACACACCTACATCTATAGATATGTATATCCTGAATCGATGTGGAAGTTATCATTCGAGACACGAGACCCTGCGGTATAAGAATGAAATTGTGCGTGTGGAAAAAGTGCAGTGGAAACTCATCTTTGTAGTATGTACGATCATTATGATGTGTAGAAAAGATCGGTAAGCTTTCAGTCAAATCGAATTAAAAAGGCGGAGGATAGTAGGTAGCTGTTGAAATAAAAATCTCTGGGTAAATTTAACAGATACTGCCTATTTATCTGTGAAAGCTCGTTAATCTACGAGATAGTAAATAATTGACTAGAAATATAGAATATTCTCAGTCTTTTAAAGAAAAATATATATCTACATGTAGACGTAACACCTACACAGTCATAACGATCAAGGACTTTACAATAACGACTACATTATTGAAATTTAAATCTCTTCATATGATGATATGTAGTTCCTGATGCGATGGCGATCAGAATATTTACGATCTGGTATGAGCCATTCGAAACTTACGAATACATAATTTTTTCATTTCGATTTTGTTTTGTTTTTTTCTCAATTCTGTGAAGTGTATAGATAAATTATCAAATAAACGATAGATCTCCATCTCAGGATCCCGGATTTTCAAATATTCTTGTTTCTTTTGTGGCAATTAAATCGGCAAAAAACAAAAAAAAAAAAATTCTGAATAATTGTTGAAAAAATCTTTAAAGTTCGGTTTTCAGCTTGCGTCTAGGCATAACCGGCGGGCGGTAGCAGTGGTAGCAGGCCCAAAGAGTAACGGGCAATGATTAACACCGTAGAATGGACTGACCATCCATTAACGCAAAGAAATTGAAAGTCTGACTATAAAATAAATTATACGCGTACACGTGCAGCAGGAGCTACACGGTATTTTAGGCAGATCGGTTCGTATGTGCGGGTAGGGCTTCTAGGCATGTGATCGGCACGCACTCACATTCGAAAGAGTGAGATAAGTACCTCTTACATAAGCCTCGTGGGATTCATCTCTTTAATATTTTTCGCTCTAAGCGGTCCCCCGGCTCGTCTTGGCTCATCGAACGGACGATTCCTTATACTCGAAGGTCGTCACGATCTGTGTGTCGCCCTCCTATATACACAATAGTATACCTATGTATATGTATTACGGAACCCAAATCCGCGGCCAACCGACTGAAGAAAAACGATTCGCAAATTGAAGATGTTGAATATGGAAGCCGGCGCCGTGGCTATCGCTCAGACTAATGTCAACCGATTTATATGTATGCGTGTTTGTCTCACGTGCTGACCAAAACGTGAACCTCATTTCTCATCTAGATTATTTTAAACGAGGTCTGAAATCTGCCGATTTTTATCCGGTTTTTTTTTCTTCAGATAGCTGGGAATACAATTACATCTGCAGCATTAATTGGCTATAAAGTATATACGCAACGTGAAATCTTTCTTTCCAATTTGTCGACGAATTTATGTTATTTTTTCGATATGCATGTAAATGACGCTATTATACAATTTTTTCATCTTTTCATTTTTTGTTTCCAAGCATCGACATTCAGTTTGGTCACAAATAAATCGGTAAGTGCAAAAAAATAACAAGAAAAAAAAATAAATAAATAAAAAACTAAAAGAGAAAGAAGAACCGAAAATGATAACTAGTAACACGCGGAAGCAGGTTTAATCGATGTTCCAACCAAGTGACTCTTTATCCTTTATTGGCCTCAAAAAATCGGTTATACAGTATCGAAATCTACGCCGAGGACTGCTGCCTTGATTCGCAGGAATAGAATGATGTCGGTCCTTTTGCGGTTACAGGTTCTACGGAACATGGAATGTCGATCGCGAAACAGACAGGCGGAAGATGCAAAGCTGGAGCTGATCGGTTAAGAAAATAATTGAACACAGACTGTCATTCCGAAATAGGTATGACGATCTTCCCACTCTGTTCAATTGATACCAATCTGCAGTACTCTTAAGATAAAAATTAACGATCAGATACGGACAGATCAGTGCAACTAATTAATAGCGATACCGAGTATCGCCGATCTCTAGTGCAACCATAATGTATGCAAATCAGCAATCGGTATGTAACATATAGAGAGAAATGTCAGAAACTGTGAAGCAAAAAAATAGAGAGGGTAGAACAGTTCGAAATGCAAAATTTTTTGGTCTTTTTTCGAAACGTTGGTTATGTAACGATTTTTAAGTTTTTTTGATTTACTTGATTCTGGAGATCGAGTGACTAGGTGTGACCAAGGATATATTGATAAATAGTTTGTGTCCTTCGTTGTAGCGGTGCTCCTGGACTGGCTGTATGTCGAATGCAAATTTAATCTGGGAGCTTTCTGCAGGATGATCGAATTATGCTAATTAGAAATCTAGTCCTTGGCATACCTTCAACAGAACACGCAAGTGCCGCCGTTTAACATGGAATAAAAAAATAAGAATAAAAAAATTATAAAACAAAAAAAAGATACACGCATAAGCACATCATCGCATTGCGCAAGTCGTGAAATGAACCAACTTCAGTGGTTCCATCCCAACTAGCCAATTTCATTGAAAACGATAATTAAGAGATCATGAGAGGTTCGATTGGTCGAAAGAGAGACGAGCGATATTTACGTGCGTTGATTTAAGGTACTAAAAATTATCTTTTTGACAGCACCATGATTCCAACCTGCTAGGGGGTACAATAATGTGTAATAGACATGACGATGAAGACTTTCAAATGATATAGCATAGCTGAGGCGATTAATAATTATGAAACTCACGCCGTATGCCCGTACGTACCTACGTACTGGGGCGACCCAATTTAATGAGGAACGTGGAAATAAATCCTCGGTGGAATCTCCTATCGAAATATGCCTCAGTGCCGACAATCTTCTGGCACTGCGAAATACGGCGCAGCGTATAATCACAGACCAGTATACAGACACTGCGTGTGAAAGGGAAAGCAGAATGCCTCCGGCAGTCCTCAGCCTCTCCGTGCAGGCTGCTTTGTTCGCCTACGTTCGATCCTTCGGACCATCCCGTATTGACTTTCAACCTCGGGCCAACCTCCGCTTATTCCACTCCTTCGCCAGTCTCATCCCTAACTTCTCTCCTATTTCTCTTGAAGGGACTCTTAATGCTGTGGCACTTCCACCTGATCCCTGATCACCAATCTAATGTCTGCAGGTCACATGGTCTACGATTTTTGGCGGGATGAGGCTTCAAAGGTTTCCACCTTTCCCCTGGTCTTTTATAGTCTCTTGTGTCTCTCCCATCGACTGTAACGTATCCAGGTACGCGGATACATTGCGGCTAGGTGAACGGATAGTTGGAACGCGTCGAATCGAGGTAAACCTCCTCCTGCACGTCGAGGTGAACTGTGAAGTAAGGTGAAACGGAACAGAGTGCCACCACGTGAACTCTGACACAAATCCTAGAGAATCCTAAGCTTAAGCCTCGGCAGGATTGTTGCAGTTATGGAATTGCAAAGTCTGTGAAGTGTTGAGAGTTCGTTTGAGTCGGTGACCTGCGTTTAGGTGAGAAGATGTGACCCCGTAGTCATGATGTTGCAGTCATCGGAAAACGTGATTTCGCATCTTATCTTATATATACCTACGCTAGTAAAACGGCATTCGGAATTTAAATCCACTTGTCGGTCGTAGGAATCGGGATGTCGCTTGGAGCTCATATCTGAGAATTAAGAGCCAACCGATCTCTGCAACCGCCGAGATCAGGATTGGGCAATATTTTACCTCTAACTAGCTGTCCATCAGCCTTCAACTCAGCCAAGAGTTAAATTACGATAGTGTAGGTAGGTAACCAGCACACCGACGAACGATCAGATAGTGTCTTATACTTTTGGCAATTAATTAAGTATTCAGCCCGAGACTACGTCCTTGTTCCCCCGGGGTAGAAATTCTTTTACATACTCACTGCAGGCCCCACGGATATATCTCTTCTACTGGCTTTCCGTTATACACCGACACACAACCTCGTGGACATTTACCATACACAGTGCTGTACGTATTAATCATCGGAGAGGCTTTTACCATTTAACACAGTTTTTTTTTCTCTTTTTTTTTTATTGTTTACGTTGTATTTATAATTGCAAGGTCAAAAATAAAACGAAACAATCATTACATGAGATTTCGTAATATAGTTTTTATCACTATGACCACATTGAGCAATCAATCTTGTTCTACCAAATTTTAGAACTCATAAACTCGCAGACTCTCAATATAGTCTAACAAGTTTAAAACACTGACATTGGAGATAGGTTCGATCGTCAGTGTTCTCTGAGATAAACTAAAGCATAACATCGTAGACATGTCGCAATCAATTGTTTTAAACGGGACCAATACCCGCGGGCCGGTATACGGAGCTTCGATCTTGTCCAACGAGTTTTATATTTTATTTATTTTTATTTTCTATTTTGTATCCATCGATTAATTTTGCCATGATATTTTATTTTTTCGCTTTATCTTGTGCAAATTTTTCTTCTATTTATTTCTTTTCTTCGCGGGGTGAAGAGAACGTTGTGTTAATACAACATCGTATTGACACAAGGAACCTAAAAAGTAAAAAGAAAAATATCATAAACTTTCCTTGTTTTCATCCTCTTCTCAAGCCACAAAGTTGGCACATGTATACATCCTGCATTAAAACCGCTTCCGCGTTGATATGCTGATTCGGTTATTGTCCTGCCCGTATTACAGAGACCGCTTTACACTCAAAGGCTGCAAAGGCGGTATAATCTTACAAAGCCGTTACTGCAGGCTGAGGTATGTCAAGGTAGGACAGACACTCCCACAATTAAATAACTGCTCAACTCCATATATGAGATCAGCAAAACGGGGAAGCTCCGATTTTCCCACTTGGTTAACCACTGTAAGATTTTAGCATTATCGAATCCCGGGTTCTTTAAAATCATCTGTAACCACCACTGTGTGGGTATATTATTTCTTTTCCAGTATCTATCGAATTGAATAAATCTGAATACTGTTGAAAAGCGAGGTACTACACGGATAGTCACACCTCTGTTATACAGGCACGCAGATCCGCTCCACATAGTATTGTATGGTAATACAATCGTAGTCTAAATATTCATTGTATATTGCACTATTACAAGATAGGATCTAGCTACAGCTACAGCTCAAGCTCAAGCCGCGAAACCCGATCCTCACTTCAGCTTTGTGTTTGCCTACGAGTATGAGGTACACTGTGTTGTTGCAGTCCGGTAAAATGTGGCTATAAATCATCATGAGGGACTTGTCCTACTGTGGGGATGCTCAATAGCTCGCAGTAGTGTAGGTAAGTACAAGAAGAAGACTTTGCGAAAGTCTCGATCGTAGCGTTTTTATATACATTAACCTAACCAGCGAGATAAAGTTGAAAGAGCTCAGGAGAGTAGTGCGATATGATAGAAGAATTGATATTGCCATTTTATACCATCATCGTTTCTCGCAAACGGCTCAGGATATTGCCAAGCCGACGTGAGAGCTCTACGATTATGACGTGCCGATGCAATTATAGATTGTACTTACTCCTATCCACCACCATGATCACGATTCATGGATTAAAAGAGATTTTCCAGAAATCTTTAAACCACGATATATTCCATACAGCCTCACTTTTATCATACTCAAACCAGCATATGTAATCGTCAACTGTTTGATGTCCTTAAAAATTATTCTCCTTGAATGCAGCTGTTGCTGCATACAGGTTGTTGCCCATTATACACGCTAATTAGCAAACCAGTTTCGTGCGTGGATCTCGTAACTTGAAAGCGTTACTCATCCTCGGAGGATATTTACGCATACAGCTGATTCCGAACCATTTGAAAACAAAAAAAGTCTTACAAAGAGAAAAATTGAGACATTAACCCCTTCGTTGCGTTCAGCTAATGGTAGATTAATGATGTTGCAAGAAAAGCGCTGTTAAATCATTGAAGCTCTTTTTTTTCCAATGATACCGATTACCAGTCGACAATTAGGACCCCATGAGTAGGAATTATGAGGATGGAAACTACTTCTGCTCCGTTCCATAAGAGCATCATGTAGTGATAGGATGTGTACCGGGTTCCCGCACCTTCGCACGACGTCACGGTAGTTTCGCCTTAGATCCTGTTCAGCATGAGGGCGGGGAGAGACTAGACCATTGCGCTTTGAGGCGCGCTAGCAACCAAGAGTCAGAGGGGATCGGGGGCAACAGCGGTGGGTGAGCCGACCTCTGACCCAACGGGGCGCGGGGACCTTGCCTCGCTGGCATGGCATGGCATGGCATGGCGAACTACACCGTAGCAGCATAAACTATCGTGCAGCTCTTGGTCGAATAGCCCGCCTTTCACTTGGAAGACACAAGTGGGGTCTACGCTAGGTGCTGGTGCTGTGCGACGCAGAGTGAGTGAGCCGAACCCGTCGCAAAGACCCCATAGACGTAGAGAGGAGGCAGAGATCAAATGACAATAGAGGAATGAAAAAAAATAATGGCAAATAACAATCGAAAAACAACCCTCTAGTCTTTTGAATCAGAGGAAAAGACCCCTCCGGTTTGGGACCCCAAATTCTTAGCTAAAGAGAACCATTTTCATGTTACGGTTGTTCTTTGAAAATAAATGGGGTGGATCTGTAAATATCGGAAAATATTTTCTACTGCCGTTGTTTATTAGTTTTGTTGATATCCTGAATTTATATTCTACGTCTATGGTCTGCGCGCCTGCAGGGACTTGCGGGAGTGCCGAGCGTGCGATATTACGATATTACGTAGCAAATCGCTCCATGCGTCCTGGAGACAGTTTTTTACCGTCTTGGTTCAGACTCTCTTTCCATTGCCTGAACCCGCACCAAAGCCACCATATTATGGTGACGAAATCCCAGTCGTCGATAAAGACCATCTTCTTGTCGGTGTTGAGATATCCACCTTGCAGAAATACTTGCCCTCACTTCACTTCGAAGCTCATGTTTTGATTAAGTTGTTGAAGTCCTTGTTCCTTGTATTGAATTATCCGTTAGGTCAAAGATCGTACAGCAATATTGACATGAGGGATTTCAAGCGCTTAGGAATGGGACTGCGAATATTTTCGTTACCCGGAGGTCAACCTGGAAAGAGAATGAACGATTGATATAGTGGATAGCCGTAATAAACATCGTTATCATTTGATCACGGTTCAAAAATGGTGCGGGTATTTCGGTTAGGCTAAGTATCTCAACACCAATCGTATGTATCATTCGTTATAGTGACTCGCCCGATGTCCCTGAGGATGTAAACCATCAATAACGATCGCTATCGCCATATACCATTCTCTATGAGTATGGTGACGTCAATGATTACGCGATGTACGATAATCTCTTCGAATTTCTTCATCCATTTTGGTATATGGTCACCCTATTTTGAATTCGGCTGATATCGTACGAGGATGTGATATACCGACAGAATATCTCGAAACTGAAGAACGTATGGAGACGAGTGGTGTTCAGATGAACCTGCGACCTGGAAGCAATCCTTACGTAACCCGCGGTGTGGATCAGGTCGACCGATTTCCGATGGGGAATGATGTAGCCCCTGACGTATAAGGCGGTCTGTCGTATTCGCCGTGGTCTTCTTCGTCGAGGTAGGTAGGTAGGTAGGTAGGTAGGTACTATCATTACCTTCTGGGTTCCCGAGAGGAGGAAGGGAGGTATTTCGAAAGTGTGGGACGAACTCCGGGACGAATGTTTCTAATCGGTATATGTACGGTACGGGTACGGTACGGTACGGTTCTCTCCGACACGGAGATCAGCCAGCGTTTGCTATGAACTACATAATGATATTACTTATATTATTTCTGCATAATCACGAGCGGCTTCAGCCGTACTTTTACACCACTATTACCATCACCATCAAACCACTGCACTGCACATTGTGTTCTATGCTATAATAAAATAACGCAGGACGCACCGCGCGCGAGACAATAGCAGCGTAGGCGCTGCGGCAGTGCAGCCTAAGCCGCGTTTCTAGTCAGTGGAAAAAATACCCTGTACCAAGAAACAGAGACAAGAATAAAAGAATTGCTCTCTTGAGGTGAACCTCTCTCAGGTGAACAGGTATCTACTCATACAACTGGCCTTATCTTGTATATGCATAATAGTCGGCACAGCGGCGGGCGTCACTTCCCGATTAAATACCACGCCGCCTCCACGGACGGGGCAACTCTACGCGTTATGATGCAGTACACTTTTTACTCAAACTATGTATTGCGAAATCATGACTGAGCAGATCGAGGCTGGGAATTGCTTGCTGACACCATCCCTCATCCATGCTCCAAGTCCATTCCCAGATTTCCACGAACGCCAAGACTTCACCGAAGAATTCTTTTCGAACTATCGAATGTGCTATCAAATCTATTAGTTCAGAAAATCTGGGGGCACTCCCAGTCCCAGAGATCCGGACAGTAGAATGCTCGGATGGTTTGTGGCTTTCTGTGTATTGTATTGCCCGAGAGTTACCGTCCAATAGCCACATATGAACATACATGTTGATGCACAATGAACTATTCGACTATTAGATAATAAATAAAAAGGCGATGGAATGATGACGGAATGCAGAGGTGTCGTTTATCCTCAGCGCACCCACCTAGAAGATTCTCTTAGTTGTGGCCTGTTCACGCCGACCGAGGAACGACCTGACGACACCAGCTCGAGCTTGGGGCAAACGGGCAAGCCTTAGCGGTGATCACGATAAAGAAACAATCGAACCGAGGTATCCGCCCACGGAGCCGAGCCAGGCGAACATTCAATTGTGTCCTCCGTGCAGATAAGGAACTCTCCACTGCGACTAGTTGTGCCGGTGTATTTATACCGAGTATTGCGAGTCATAACACGGCCCACCGAAGATCGCTCAGACTCTATGGAGTGTAAAATCATCCAGGAAATTCCATTACATTACATTACATTTCAATGTATGACGAGGCCGAAAATTACTTTCAGATTAACCAACGTAACGTCGCGAACATCACGACTATCCGGTACAATTGACAAAAGACCGGTAAGGATTCAATCCGCTTTATATTTTCATCAGATTTTATGAAAGGATAGACACCATCAATCAAAGGTAATACTTTTCAGTGAAGAATAAGCAAATACCTGAAAGAGAAGCCAAATCCCCCTGCGAATTGGAAAGATGGGGACTTGTGAGTATCGAGTTTAGTTACACTTGCAGTCAGCTTGTCGCCGATTCTAACCTAACCTAACTCAACCCATACGCTTTCTGGTTTCGTGATCAAGCTTAGGCTTCGGTAACTCTTAGCCTGCAGGAGCGGGAGCAAGCTGTTCAGGATCGAGCGAGTGGCGAGTCGCGCGCGGGAAGTTGAACCCGAGACTAGAGAGCGTGACCTCAAGACGTGGGCGAGCTAGGCGGCCGAGCAGCTCGCACGCGGTACCCAATCAATTTGATTGTCCTGAAAGCTGAAACGCGCGAATAGAAAGAGGTTGGTAGGTATACAGACACCTACGTCTTGACTGATGATAAATCGCACGTATATACACACATTAGTTCGCCCGCATCTTCGTACATTTACTAGGTACCGTGCTGCACAGATTAGGTATTTCAAAGAATTTCATCCCAGTTCCCGCGCCACCACCAGGTGCCGCAAGATTCTCGCAAGTAAGAATCAACGAGCGCTTAACTACTCTTAAGTCATTAGCAAATGGGATAAAGCATCTTTTCAAGATCTTGTTGATTCTTTCGTGGAAGGGATTAAAGATTCTGTTTGTACGTACAGCTTTATATTGATAAAGGAGTAGGTGGATATTTTCTTTGAAGAAAAAGATTGTTAAGAAAGTACCGGAAGAGATGGTATATGACTGAGATAAAGAAAATGTAAAACTGGTTATTCAACAGAATTCTGAGAAAGGTGCCGAAATCGTGTGAGATTGATGTGTCTACTGGTCTGACAATGGCTTGATCCTCTACGGCGGCGCACCTTAAGGTGTACAATCGTATTTCGTAGATGGTGTATGTATAGTGACGTAATTAAAAGTTTACCACGAACTGCGAGACTAGGCTCTTAACAATCTCTATTCTACTACAGAGCTCTCACCTCCTATGTGACCTTTGCTCCTCCTGTGTCGATTATCGCTCGACACTCGTGACACGCCCGACCTCGGGTTTGGCGCCTGTTATAGGCAACGTGTTGCGCTGCGCTTTCGATGGCTCTGCCAGCTCTTCTTCGAACACCAAGTCCCCTCTTTAACAATTCAACGTTCTCTTCATCATACAGGCTTACGCATACCCGTCCGCGGTACCTTCTCTATATTTATGTATTTGATTAGCGGTACAATTACTGCGAGAAACGTTTCTCACTGTGTATTAAACACGAGTTATGAACTTTCTGCAGGGTTCGAAATGAAATATTGAACACAGTTTTTTTTCGTTTTTTATTTCTACTATTTTCATCTTACAGGAAGATCAAAAAAAGATACGAAATCATTGGCTCTTCTTCGTCTTCTTCTTCTTCTTCTTCTTCTTTTGAATATTATTATTCCTTGAGAAAAAGAGATAAAGGGAGATAAAGAAGGTATCGAAGTGGCGGAATTTTTTCTGCAAGTATAAGTTCTCTTCCGCGTAGGCTTTCGCGTCGATACTTTAACGTTGTATAGCGGCGTCGTGGCTCGACGATAGAAAGACAATCGAATCGCAATCATCGTAGGTACCTACATTGGAATAATGATGATTTGCATTATTCAAAGCACGAGGAAATCCAAGAGGTACTACATAGAATGCCGACTGAGCTATCTTCGCGCTCTTTTCTTCTCTCTTCTTTATTATTATTTTCTGTACTTAATCTCTTGCATTCAATACCACGATATTTCACTCTCTGCAATCTTAATTGTATCATCCTCAAAGGATTTCGATATGTGGTAATAAAATTATATGTAAAAAAAAAAAAAAAGATTAAAGACAATTTTCTCTATCCATAATTCGTACGTTTCTGAGCACAGACTCCAGCAGATTATTACATATTAGTACGCCTTTATACCGTTACCTGCAGCAGCAATTTATCTATACAAATCATGTACACTACCTATTGCGTAACACTATTAACTACACAATACATCTGGTAGTAAAATTACTGTGGTAGGTATATGGGGCAGGTGAAATTGATTTCACATTAAATTGCGTGGAAACAAACGGACTGCACCAACCGCATACCTGCAGTCAGGCCTCTGTTTCTTCTTTTTTTTTAAACATGATTCTATTCCGCATTGGGGGCTGCACTGTAACATATACTATAATTCGAATCTCGTGATCAGTTTATCATCATCCGGCTCCAGGAAATTTCTTCAATAATCTTCTGATATCAGTTACATAAAATTCACTGTAACACTTGATCTGAAAGTCCTATTTGGGACTTGACTATCGCAATTTATTTACCAAAAATAATTATATTACACATCGTGATATGGTCGAAAAAAATGCGCCTGAAGCATATCGAGGCCGCAACTGTGGAAACACGATGGTAAGTACGGTCTCTGTCGGCGCGTTTATCGATTTCATGAAAGTTGGAAGTTTAAAATGTTTTGAAAAAAAATGGTATGGGATTGGGAAACGCAAGGGTTGATAAAAATTAAACGACGTTTGTGGGTATTGACAATGTGTATTTAAGACACGATATCTTAAAACAGAGATCCTTAAACAGTTAAACAGAAGAAATAATACAATAGAAAAACGTTTTTAAAATTTATTATTCAATTTTCTAAGAAAGAGACGAACTGTGTGAGTTTGTAAAGCTGATCTTCGGTTAGACTAGTCTGTGTGAGACATTGCTCTTTGTCTATCCTCCTTGGCTGGACCATATCACCGTCTATTTTCCAGCCTTTCTCAACTGCAGCAGTCTGGGCATCAGGAACTGACAAACCAGTCATTCCCGCCAAAGTTGTCAAAGTTAGGGAAGAATAAGCCTCTGATATCAGAGATACAGCACGTTCCCGAACGCTGTCTGAAATATTTTATCCAGATAAAATGAATCTAATCGGAAAAATGATTCGCATAAACGGAATTCTGGGTGGTGTTTAAATTTTTGTCCAAAGTACTTTGAGGAGAGTCAAATTAGGAGAAAAATTTGTACAAATTTCGTAAAATTGTTTGAGAAATTTGAAAATTTTTCTAAATAGGATTAAAATGGGCCACCCTGAATTCAGTGTTTTGCGATTTGTTGTAAAATTGACCTTTCAAAGCATTCATAATGCTGTTTATGTCTTCACTCCATTCTGAACTAAGGGCTGCATGAACAGCCGGCCAATCTCTTTGCCACATTCTTTGACCAACTAGCCAAACTTGTTGCAGTTCTGGACTGTTAGCCTTAACATTGTCTGGTATTCTTTTCCACAAGTATTTAGCGTTGCATCTATTCATTAGATGAAGAAAAGGTTTTAAAAAAAACGAATTGTAATGTGAATGTAAAGTGTTTTTTGATCAGATTTTGCTATACAGCAAAAATTAAGACAATTTTCATTCACCTACATGTCGTTTTGGTATAAATATACCGCCAACAGCTGAGTATAAGTCTGTGGTGTCGCTCCTCCTATCGGAGCCTGAAAATTTTCAAGTTTAGATGATGAAATTTATACATTTCTGTGAGTTTGGGTCAGTTTTCTCCATTATTTCATTGTGTTGATGTTAATATTTGGAATTTAGTGACATTAGGTCAAGTTTCTTGAGGAATTTTCAGATTTTTTCAACATTTTTGAGGATTTTTCAGATTCTTATTAGTTTTTATAGGAATTTTTTAGGTTTCTTGAGATCAGGCTGATTTTTTTTAGGTTTTTGAGGTTAGGTTGAGGTTTTTAATGTTAATTTTGTTGTTTTTGGGTAAGGTTGAATTTTTTAGATGAATTTGTAAATTGTATTAAGTTGGATATTCTTTTTTTTTATTTTCAGGTTATATTTGGACTATATCGGGTTATGTTAGACTAAAGCTAAATATAATAAGTAGACATTAATAATTAACTAATTCTAATGTTTTATAAAGTATTTTTATTCTCTTTCATCTTCTTTATTATCTAAAAATTCGATATTCTCACCTCTAGCTCGGCCTTTTCCAGTTCTATCAAAAATTTTCCGACTTCTTTAAGCACCATGATGCCGAAATGTATCTTCTCAATCAAAGCGGTATTTTTTATTATTTCTCCGCTACTTTATTTCTATATTTATATTATTGTATGCGTTTCTTCTTGTTGTAGATTTGACAGCTCGCTATCTCTCTTCTCCGAACTAAGACTAGAGCGAAAACTCTACCTAAATTCCCATGCCTAAGAAACGAATGAAGCATCAACCATAAAACTACCAAAGATACGAAACTCGATTACTAAAATATAACATTCATGACTAACTTCTCTTTCACACATCATGTAGCTAGACGAAGACTTTGCGATTGATTATTTAAATAACAAATATTAGAATAAGAAGTCTCACAATTTCTATCTTTTATACAGGGTGAATTGTTTATCTTGAGATATCGAAATATCTCAAAAACGGTTGGAGGTATTGAAAAAATTGCTGCAAAATTGAATAAACAAATCTTAGAAAAAAATGTTTCGGACAACGAGAGTCGTTTGATTTTTCAAATAGAACAAAATTATGTAATAAAAATTATAAGTGTCTATTAAATAAAAGACAAATTTAACCTTGATATCCTTGAGGAGCCGAAGCATGATTCATTGAAATTAATTCATATGGCCCAGAGATAGATAGTCCCCCAATTCATGCCATTAATTTTTTGTACATACATTATTTTTTCAGAACTCTCTGAACCGTCCTCGAGATATTTCGATGTCTTAGGATAAAAAACTCATCTTGTACGTATAAGTATGTATACTGTTGCCAGTTATAATAAAATATCAAGATATAGTCTTACTAAATTTTTATAATAAATTTCAAACCTGTTTCAAAACGATTTTTTTAAGTATTTCAAAACAATTTTAGTAACTAATCGACTAACTAGTCAATCACTAATCAGAGAATGTAAATAATTCCAAAAAAAATCTCAATAACAGAACTTTAGGTGAATTTCGAACACTTTTTAATAATTTCCACTTATTTAAAATCGTAAATTATTTTATCGAAACTAATTTTAGGGTTTAATGTGCTGTCCTGTGTTTGATGCATAGAAACACACACATCAAAGTACGTAAAGTATAGCAATGAGGCGCGACGCGCGTGAGACAATAAATCAGTCGAGCTAGCTCACAGCTTTCCCCATTTTTCTACTTTTTTTTTTTTTTTGTTTCTTCTGATTTTTGTTATTTTTGTTTTCTGTGTTTTCTATTTTTGCTTTTTGTATATAAGAAAGGTAGTAAATAACGCATTGCCACAGCCTAGCCGCCTGCTGCAACTACTTCATCTTATTGTTAACTTCATTTGACACGCCTTGACTTAACGGACTATATCTACTGCCTCCCGACTCTCTTCTTATACCGCGCTTATACTACTATTACTAACTTATACTTTCCGCATCGGTTAACGCCGTGATAAAAACACGCGGTTCGATAAATTCCTTCGGTTACTTGTAATAAATCACCCAATCTTATTCTTCTTCTTCTTCTCTTTCATCTCCTTATTCTTCTTCTTCTTCTTCTTCTTCTTCTTCTTCTACTACTACAAATACGTAGTAAACGCAGTGATGCTATGCGATCAGACTTTGTACGGTCTTCAATTTTTGAAATATGATTGAAAGAACTGCGGTTATTATAACATTTTTCAAAAAAACACAGAAAAAAAAAAAAACAAATAGATAATCATTATAATGAATATATCAACGGACCCGTACCAGTATGTTTATACGAAAACAATAGTTCCTCGTAAAGTATAACACAAACCTTGTACAGAATATGTTTTTCTTGGCTGAAATATGGACATATACATATACAATATCAACATACTTGTGCATACGTGCCCCATATGCTATTCAGGGACTATAAATAGCAACACGTTATACGCATACGTATACATATATGCATTTACAGCATATTGGGCAACATTTATACGTCCGAATAAGAAGAAGAATTTCTACCTACATCCACGCGAAGATTTTTTGTGTAATTTTTGTTTTTATTTTTTCAAAATCTTCATATATATATAAATTCCCAAATGAATTAATTTGAAATAAAAATTGTATAACAATCCTTGAATTAATTTGAATTGCAGTACGAAATATACTTACTTGTTTAATATTATTTATTTTTATTTATCGTTAAGTAGCGTTTTGCCATTTCAAGTCAAAACATCTGTCGTTTATGTAGATAGACCCTTACAGTGGCACACGAAGTAGGTAGTATGGTACTGTGGATCACGTGTTTCTATTTATAGAAAACAGAAATGCGATGGAATGGACCCTGTATATAAATACTATTCGTATATACCTATGTATGTATATACTACACGATCATATACATATACCTAGAATTTAATCAAATAGAAAATAACGGGTGAAATAATAATAATTAACTTCGTATAGTTCGTGTTGATTCAAAAATATTATATAATTTTTCTATTTATTTAAATATACATATATATAGTAGGTATATAGTATAATATATTATGTGAAAGATATTTCTTAGATTTCATCCATATCCCCAGTTTTTTTTTTTGGCTGTTAAACAACAATTAATCAATTAATTATCGAAAACGTTAATCATTATCTGGGCAAACAGCTGGATTCTAGAGCATTATCTGATAGACACACTTCCGAGGTATCAGACATTCTCCATGTCGCTGCATAGAGCCGCAACAAGACCAGTGGCTGACACCTGGATGTCCAACATGCCCATGACCACAACCTCTGTATCCTCCTGTCATAAAAGTTGAATAAACTTTTAATATTGCATAAAATGCGGTAAAGATGAAAAGATCCAAAAGCGAATAAAAAAAAACAAGAAGAAGGAAGAAAGAGGTGTTTAAACAATTTTTATTTGTCCAATCTGCACCGGAAGTATGCCATTACGTGCATGTAAATTGTGCGGAATGCAGCACTGTTCCGCCCTTGGACGGTAAGTGAGCTCTTGGGCGGTGAGGTGCGCTTCGCACTAGAGCGGTAATAATACTTTACCGCACTGGAGAACTTTACTACCCTAGAGCATACTTTACCGCCCTAGCGTAGAAAATGAAACTATTTTCTATTCGTTTTTACATGCACTCCAAAGCAAACTTCCAGTGCAGGTATTGGAAAAAAAATATCGTATGCATCACGGGCAAAAAGGCGATTCTAATCCGTGTGACTGTCACCCTTGCTTTGCTCGGGTTACGACTTTCGCAATCGTCAGTAATCGCCTACTTTCCGTCCTTGATACACAATATACTATTTCCATCGACTTCTTGTGTGAAAGATCGTTAACTCACCTGGCATTGTCCCGCCGCATGCACAAACGGCTTCTTTTCTTCCACCACTTGAGCAGAATGTACAACAATGATAAACTCCGTTGTGAGTTACTCTGTTTACTCCTTGCAATATATCGTCTTGGGATTCTGGCGATGAGGAACTCAAATCATTAATTGAATCACCGTCGTACTGAATTTCGTATATAAAAAACAACAAATAAAAACTTACCGTTGCTACAAGTTTCGCAAATATCGTCGTTTCTTTTTTCATTCGGTGACGGTTTTACCCCCAAATTTCTAAGCCGTTTCAATATGACGCCACTAAGGCTTAGGATTTCGACGTCAGCGCCATCTGCGAGGAGTTCTTCAGCGAGAGAAATCGCGTCGAGGAGATACCGCGCCCTCTGGAGACGTGCGAATTCCTGCATTCGTTCTCTGGCTTCTTTCGTGTGGGATGACAACGTCGAACGGCTTCTGGCGTGACAAACTCTTGCAAATGAGTCTGAGCACCTGATATAAACAATTAGAAAGCATCGCACGATGAAGTAAAGACAAAGGAATCGAAGAAACGATTTGGTTTTATCCAACTTCCAAACACACCTTTCGCTTTCGACGTTGTAGAGACTGTGCCTACGGTCCGTAGTTCCAGAGGAAAATAACTGACTATTGTACTCAACCAAAAGTGAGTTTAGCAGTCCTCTTGCCCGCTGAAGAGCAGCTGTAATTAAAGTGGCAGCTCTTCGTCCGGCACCAGTCGCACCTTCACTCGCATGTCCTCGATGGGCACCCCTCCACATGCACTCTCTGCACGTGACCTAAACAAGATGATATGACTTTACTATCATATGCTCGCGCATTAATGAAAAAAAAAAGATTCGCCCAAAATTATGATCACAGTATCTTTCAGATATATGGAAACATTTTGAAGCTACTAGTTCAAACTCTGGGTAAATTTTTTTTTAAATTTTTTCCACCGTTTACCCCAGACGGAAGTAAAAAAGAGCAAAGAGGGTCATTTTTGAAACCCAGAAAGATTTTTGGTCGGTTTTTTACAAGGCGATATCTCAGTGCTCAATGAAGCAAATCTTTGGCTACAGGGCTTCTTCGATTCGAAATTTTTCAAGCTTCCTAATTATTCCTGATTCAAGTCTCTAAGAATTTGTCTTCAGAAGTTATCTGCTGCTTACGACGAGAACGATTGCGAGTGGTTCATACTGTACCTACCTGCTGACAGGCTATGCAATGGAAACGAAGAGCATGAGTAGGGTGTGCGAGGCAGAGAGCAGTGCGACGGACACGTCGAGCCTCCCAGAGTGGCCGGACTTCGTGAACCTTGTAGGCTCGCACCTCCTGTTCTTGATGTTCAGTACCGCAGT
The DNA here is from genome assembly GCA_963924015.1 of Macrophya annulata. Classification (NCBI taxonomy): domain Eukaryota; kingdom Metazoa; phylum Arthropoda; class Insecta; order Hymenoptera; family Tenthredinidae; genus Macrophya; species Macrophya annulata. The sequence goes on along the minus strand of OZ001257.1, from coordinate 17,283,291 downwards.
CTGAACAAAAGTTGCGGAGACACGCTGGGCAGTGGACTGAGGCCTATGCATATGACGAATGGATGAAGTACCGTCATCACCATCATGACTTTTAATAACAATTCATTTTTTAACCTCACCTGAACCTCCTCTGGGCATGAATCGCAGCATAGTACCTGGTGCGCAAGCCGTCTGCGAACCGCGTCCATCACAAGACGATGCTGCAGAGGATAGTGTGGCGGCGGTAAAGCCGTAGAATCGAAACATGGTAATGGAGTTTCGCATATCGCACAACCCTCGCGAAAAGCGGAGGTCGAAAGTCCTGTAATTATTTTGCTGATGATAGAATGCTCAAGAATCGTCGAGTCTGTTAAAGAAAAGCCCTTCATTCATTCATTTACTGTTTTTGTTTTTCTTTTCGACCCCAAAAACTTGAAGGGGTATTTTTGACGCTCAAAGCCAGCTGCAGCAAACTGACTGCACATAATATAGACAGACGTTTAATCGAGAAGAGGAAGTAGTGCGGAGGAGCCATACGACAGGGTGGGTGAGGCGGTGTCTTGTTTTATTGAGTAAACATAAGCATCCTGCAGTGCCCTTTGCCATGTTATGACCATGCGGTCCTGGGGTCAACTGTCAAGCTACCAAATCAAGCCAAGAAGTATAACACGTGCCTATAAGTTTGGGCCACGTGCTAAGCCGGCAACTCAAAACGTCTGCACACGTGCTATGCATGGTGAGACTACTGCATCATCCAAACATCCTGCAGCTGGCGCAAACACTAAATAATATATGAATACCAACTGCTTTAAAGAATCTAACCATCGAGCTAAAAGTGTGTCTCCATGGTTTTTGGGTCACGATCAAAAAGAGATCGTTTACGAAGGCTGCAAGAAAGACACACCCATCAGGAAACAACGTGCCCTACCTTGGTTCAACAGCTGGTTAATGCACGGTGTACAGATTGGATGTAGACAGGGTAAAAGCCGTGGTTCCTGCATCCTTTGGCTGCACCTAGGACACCAAAACTCTTCCTCGCACTGGACATTCGGGTCTACACGACACTCGAGACCGAAAGAAGTAACGCTTGTTGTATACGATGAAGGATAGTAGGTAGAACTTCTTTGTGAAGCTGGAATCCCGAGTTTTGGTTGATTGTGGTTGTTGTCCTGATCGGTGCTGCAGTTGTTGTTGTTTTTGTTGTAATTATTCCTGTAGATAGAGAGTAGACAGAATAAAGCTGCGAAAACTCCAAGAGGGGTGACGATGAACAATTTGCTGCTATTAAATTTTTTGGTTATCTTTTTTTCAAATTCCTCAAGCCATATTGACAGAGTTTAGTCTACCAGCAGCGAGGTCAGTTACAATAATTATTCTAACTGAATGTCGTGCTAGTCTATCAATAGAACCAGGCTTCTCGCGGACGACACAGAGAGAGAAAGAGAACGAGATACCAAGGCGACTGACCAGTCAGCACACGGCGGTAACCGAATTGCTGTTTTAATATAACTCTAACGTATCACTTATTCAGTAACCGTGCTGAGTACTACTCGGCTTTAGGAATCTTGGTAATTTCTGACACTACGGAATGCGCGTCAGGAATAGACCGCGCCCGTTTGTTTTCATTACTTTTTATTCAGCCATGTAGGATGGTACAATGAAAATGGTGAATTTAACAATTTTATTTCACTCTACTGATTTGATGTGAAGGAATCTATGTCCATCTCTATGAACACACAATACATTTAATCTATTCCTACCTCTCGTAATTGTCATCTGTAATAGAGACCGGGCGTACAGTAGCAGTGGCAGTTGGTCTTCGTTTGTGCCTCCTCTTCCAGCTACCGAATATGTAAGCTTCTTTAGGTTCTTTGCAGGTGGTGATCCTTCCGCCGCTATTCTCCATGGCGAAGATATCATCCCGACCACAGCAGCCTCGAGCAAGAGCTTGTATCTTTCCCGAGCTTTTGACTATGTCGACTAAGTCGATGGACGGGGTTTGCTGTTTTGGTTTCATTCTCGCGATTGTGAAATCCTCGTTTTCATCATTCACTCACTGTTTGAAAATTTTTTAATTTCACTATAGATGAAAGACAAACCACTTATTCACTGCCACTGATGTGCCATTTTAGTACAATAAACGTCGAAAGGTTCACCGACAAAAAATAGAAGACCTAATCCAGCTCGGGTGATCAGATTGTAGCGAATACCTCATAGGGCTAATTCCGAATATTACTCTCTGGCTGCTTTGGCCTGACTGTTGTGCGCTTTCCGTCGTCTATCCGTCGACTCCCGGGGCGAGAGGAGGCAGCTGGCGAACCAGATTGCTGAGCAGCAGGGCGCATACCTCCCACGCTTCCTTGGTTAAGCGGTATGGCACTATATAACAGAGTTAAAAATATATATCGGGGCTGGATTAGGCTAGGCGGTACGTTCCGCACCGCCACCACCACTAACATCACCACCACGCTGCGCGCTTGGCCCACCTATAACCAGATTTTTTTTGCTACTGTTGTGCCTAACGCGGTTCAAGGCCTCCGAACCAAAAGGGCCGAAGAACGCAGAACAATTGACACTGTTCAGAAATGTCATTGAAGTCATGAACGTTCTTTGAAGGGTTTATTTAGGACATGAAATCAGATTTTCAAAGTTTTTTTTCCATAAACGAATACCTAATAATAAGATTCTCTTTAGTTTCTTCCACTTTTGCTCAATTGTTCATTCGAACATCGCTCCATGAATATTTGAATTTGAATCCTAACGACCATTCATACGTCTATCTAGTAGTTAGACACTGAGTACTTCCATCTAGTGATGACTGACGGAAGTAACCAGACAGCAGCACGGTCCAAAGATAGCATGTCTATCTGCAACGGCTTGTTACCGAAGACGCAAGCGGAATACATATCGTTCCAGAGAGGACTCGAAAATTGAAGATTTTTGGTTCTATTTCTGAATAAACGATGAGTTGGGTCCCCAGAAAGTATCCCGGACTATTCGGTAAGGTTTACGACATATTTTTCAAAGAATTGGGATTCAGTAAACTATATTTCTGAACGAGTAACTAACACGCATGACACTATACTACACCTTACATAACTTTCTATCATCTTATTTTACGTTTTAGGTGATAACATCAAGAAATGGGCTTACAATCTTTCCAGATTCAATCAATTGGGTAAGTTATTGGTTACTAATTATCCAAAGTCGTTGGTTAATCGAAATAACAGATGATCAAATATATTTTAACATATACGTTATGATCAATGATCATAACGTACTTTTACCAGTTGATGGTAACACCGTAGTTATTTCGCAAACTATTTGAAATAGAAGAAAATGTTTCAGACAAAATTTTGACGGTTTTCAACGGGGCGTGTGATAAATAAGGCAGATTGTTTTTGCCACTAGTATTACTCGAGATATAAAAATAATCGTGAATCTGTTTTGACGAATTCTAGTTTTTCTAGTATAATATTCTAGCCTGGATCGAGACAAATCCAACGATGTGTATAAAGGTTCAATTATCTTAATCCAATCAAGAGTTATACAGCCTTGAACAGTTAGTGTTCACGACATGTGTTCACGAGGTGTTCACGATGTGATAACTCAAAATTGAATGGATAGAAACATGCGTTGTTACATATCGTTGGATTCGTCTCAACCCAAGCTACAATTTTGTATAAAAATATCCCGACGTTCGTTGTAAAAAAAATGTCACAAATGGTGATATCTCGCGATTAAAGATTGCTAAAAATAATCCAATCCATGGAAAGTCTGTTTCACCACAAACCATACAAATTTTGTCCCTAAAACTTTCTTCTATCTTGAATAGTTCGAGAGAAAAACGGATTGGTATTAATTTTGACCTATTTTAATGCAGGTCTGCATCACGATGACGTTCTTCATGAAACCGAAGTCGTTGAAGAAGCACTGAAAAGATTACCTCAAGACCAGGTCGACGCGAGAAATTTCCGTCTTATTCGTGCCATGCAATTGTCACTTACAAAATCAATATTACCGAAGGATCAATGGACTAAATACGAAGAGGTATGAAAGGTTCACGACTTTTTTCCCCCTGGTAACATTTACATAAATTTATGTGTTTCTTTTACTTGTTTTTCGCTATAACAGGATGTGAAATACCTAAGACCGTACATCGAGGAAGTCATCAAAGAGCAAAGGGAGAAGGAAGAGTGGAACAAAAAGTGAATCCGTAATTCGCGGCGATCTTAGTCATATAAAATGTATATGTTGATAATGTATAATAATTTCAGATAATAAATAAGAAGGTTGATCAAAAAACAAAAATAAAATTCCTTTTCTTTTCCTTTTACTATTTTATTACTCAACTTTCATCTTGATTATCTTGCGAACATTTTTTACGCGGTTCGACTGAACGCCTAATTTTATGCAACCTGTAGTGCGCTCTGGAGTTAACAAACTCTCTAGCAAATTCCGATCAATAAAAGAAAACAATCCCATTCCCGAAGGAATATTATATAATCATTGAAAGTTTTATGAAAAGAAGAAAACAAATAAAAAGATCGAAATGAATGTAAAAAACAAAAATTGGAATTAAAAAATTAAAATTTTAAATGCGTAAGATCAAAAAATGTGGCGTGCGAAACTCTAGTGTAGGTAAAATCAATACATTTGAATTTTTTTTCACCTCTCATCGGTTCAAGATTCTGTCACAGATACCGCAACCGGTTCATCAAACACGTACTACCACCTCTGATTATTTTTAAGAACTAAATATTAGTGGCGCGATCATTGCCTTGAATATAAAAAAAGATACGTGTCAACGGTGGATGATCATGTAGCCTATTTAATGATTGAATAGTTTTTATTAAAACTGAACTAATACGACATGAAATATCCGTTCCTCTTTCTATCAAGACAATTCTAAGGTATTATCAGTTTTTTTTTTTTCAACAATCTGATAATAAAAATCGGTAATATCCAAATGTCAGATTCTTATTCATTTCATCATTGAGGTTCATGTAGATCCTGAATCGAGTATATATTCACCCCCAGATCATCCCAGGCTTTATTATGCCGCGTGATCGTGATACCAAAACTCAGAAACCCCTGCTATGTGTTCCTCCAGAGTCTACTGCATTGGTAAAACACAGAGACAAAGAGAGAGACGAAGAAAAAATAGCCTCTCTAATATTACTAATTATCGTTTATCATTTAGTCAGCAATGATTTTTTGAAATAATAAATGCAGGAATCAGCAGTTCCTCTTCGCCTTGGTAGACTGAAATCAGAGTCTAATTTCCTCAGGACAGATCCATTGACTTTTGAAAATATTTCAAAACCAGATTTAAAAAAACAGAAAAAATTTAGAACATATCAGCCCCGGAATTCATCGAGATCTCGACTAACCAGAGAAAAATTCAGGAGATATTTTGTCGGGGTTATAGTAAAGCCTGAATTACCTAAAATCGGTATTAACCTAAAAAGCGAGAAAGAAGTTAACAGATACTATTATTATATAAGAAACGGTATTGATGCTTTACACGTTACTCCTCTCGAGAGTAAGACACTCGATGTCATATCGTCGCTGATTCCAAAGCGACTGTTTAAGTTCGAAGAAGTCTGTTCGAACCTGGTTAAGGAAATAAAGGACGATTTTATCGTCGGTATCAAAAGATCGATAGTGGAATTCGCCCTGAAGAACCCGAACCAAAATGACATTATGGAAAAGGTTCTTGTTGGATTAATTAATGACTAAAATTAGCCCGGAATCTTTACAACTGTAATTATTCATTGTTCAGGAAGAAGTCGAGACACCTGAACAGCTAGAGTGCCAAAACTTTCCTCAAGAGTTTAAGAAACATTACCAACATTGCCAGATCGTAATTGCGAAGGATTTGTACCTCGTACATCTCTGTGTACGACAAATGCTCGAACTCTGGATTCATCAATATGTGTAAAGTTGATTATATGTCGAAAAAATTATTGCCTGATGATTGCTCATAGGTTTACTTTGACCTTCAGGAATTACCAGTTGATCGACATTAACTTCATCAAAGCACACAAAGAGAGCTGGGATCTGATCGCTTTCCAAACAATACTGACCCAGCAGATCGAAAGAGCAAGAGATTTTTTAAAGTATTCATGGTTCAGCAATATACAAAATATATTTCTGGTGGTAAGTTTTCAAGACTGACATATAGTATGGCCAAAGTTGATGACATATTTGATGATCCAGAACGACAGGAAGCACATCATGCCTACTCCTCTGCAATTGAAAAAGTTCAAGAGGTTTTACGACTGCGTTTACAAGTTCATGGAGTCCCAATTGCTGGCAATATGCAAACAGACCATGTCCGAGTACATGAACTACATTCTAGGAGTTGGTGTGAGTAGAATCCACGATTTCAGGAAGTATGTCTGACTCTAAATACAATTGAACCGTTAGTACAGCAACGTCGGGTTCCTCCTGAAAGTCACCGTCAAAAATAAGGAGTGCGTTTTCGACCCTTCCTTCAAGTACTTCGTTGAAGTCCTCGCGAGCATTCTCGATGCAATGCTGCAGGCTGTTTCTGGCTTTCCAAGACTAGAAACTCAGCTTTATCTTGATTGGAGCGGTCCACCTGCCTTTCTCAAGGTTCGCCTTTTGTCTGGTTTAAATTAATCGGCAGAAATTTATCAGATATTTATCTGCACAGCCCAAAGTCTCTCCGGGACAAGTAGCCGTCTACAAAAAGCAGATTCACGCGCTTGTAGAAGAGCAACGAATCGCACCGCAAGCTAAAATTGCGGAATTTGTAAAGTGGGTTGAAATTCCTCACGACTTCATTCAAAATCATTAAACACATCGTTAAACGTTCCCAGATACGAGGACCTCTTCAACGACGAAGAACTTGGCAGGGTAAAAGCCTTCCTCGAGGATAACACCAAAACGTTCACCGACTACACGGAGCAGATTGCAAAGTATCACACTTTGGCCTCACAAATATCCGGATCAAATGATCCCACAATATTTGTGGGACTTTTTGAAGTATCGCTAAAGGATTTCCTGGATGTGATAACGGGGAATGTTAACGGGTTCAAAAACGCACTGATAAATCGGATGGTTAACGATTACCAGAACGTGTGCACAGGGTGAGTGTGTCAATACTGATGACGAAATAATTATCCTGCTAATCATCATTTACAGAGTCAATCAACAACAGCAGGCAATTGCTGATCGCGGACTGAGCCAGCCACTGAACACAGCTGCCTTGGTTGAGCTGAAGGAGTTCATGAAGAGGTCTGAAGAAGTGACTATGGTTGAGGTGGAGACAAAACTCCGTGACATTGTGGACTACATATTATTTCTGTCGGACTATTGGCTTCTCACCTCTTCGGAGATCCAGAATAACAATAAGACTTTCTACTGGTATCACAAGATGCCTCAGATCTTTGAAGACCACAAGTCAATAGTCGAAGTAAAGTTTGTAGAATTTCAAGAAGCCCTGAAGGGTGAGTGGAACAGATACACATTTACCTTCGATCATTGAAACTTATCGAAAGTGTCACTTTCACAGTGAAGTATCAGAAGTTTGCTGAAGAATTATCGCAGTACGCTAAGCAGGCTGAAGAGCTACAGTATTTGAGTGACGTAGAAGACGTGTACCGTTACCAGAAGAAAGCACAGAACTTGGAGAATAAGTTGATAGCCGCTATGGAGAAGATAGACCGTTTTAACGAAGAGGAGACATCGTTTGGTTGGGAAATAACGCAGTATCCAGACCGTAAGAAGATCGTGGATCGAATGACGCCTTTCAAAAAGTTATTCGACAGTGCCTGCGAGTTTTTAAGCAAGCACGACCGCTGGATGAACGCCGTTATCGGTTCTTACCTCCCTGAAGAGATCGACAGCGATGTGGGGATCGCTTACAGAACGATATACAAACTTGAGAAGAGTTTCTCCGAGCCAGGTCCAAAGAAATTAGCCATTGCCATTCACGAGAAGCTCGATAAATTCAAAGAACATTTACCTGTGATAATGACCCTCGGAAATCCCGGCATAAAGGCTCGTCATTGGGAACAAATTTCCGAAATTGTTGGATTCCCGGTAAAAGTTGACGCCGAAATGACGCTCGCAAAGGTTCTAGAGATGGGACTTGATGACTACATAACGAAATTTGAGAGCATATCCGAAGCAGCGACTAAAGAAAATACTCTGGAAAAGAATCTCGAGAAGATGCACAAGGACTGGATCGATATGAGCTTCACTGTTAATCCCTACAAGGATACCGGTACTTACGTTATTGCTGGAGTTGACGAAATCCAGTTATTGCTCGATGACCACATAACGAAGACAATGACCATGAAGAACTCTGCTTACATCAAGCCGTTTGAAACAAAAATGATGTAAGTTAACCAGCCAGCTAATGGATTTTATCGTCTAATTGAATAACCGAAATTTATAGACGATGGGAAGGCAAGCTGCATCTACTTCAGGACACTCTTGATCAATGGCTTAAGGTTCAAGCGACTTGGATGTACCTGGAGCCGATTTTTTCCTCACCAGATATACAGCAGCAGATGCCAGAAGAAGGGCGGAAGTTCAGCGCAGTCGACAAGACCTGGCGGGACATCATGAAGACCGTGTCCGAAGATCCCAACGTATTGTCAGTCCTTGAGATCGACAAAATGCTAGAGAGACTGAGGAAGAGCTTTGGCTTCTTGGAGTTGATTCAAAAAGGGCTTAACGAGTACCTGGAAAAGAAGAGACTATACTTTCCAAGATTCTTTTTCCTCTCGAATGACGAACTCCTTGAAATATTGTCAGAGACGAAAGACCCGACTCGGTAAAAGCCCAGAAACAATCCCTCGTTACTCTGACTAACAATTATCCCTCTTTCCAGTGTCCAACCGCACTTGAAAAAGTGCTTTGAGGGCATAGCAAAGCTGGCTTTTAACTCTGACTTAGAAGTTAGTAAGATGAAGTCAGCCGAGGGTGAGGAAGTCGATTTACTGGACATTATATCGACTGCAGCAGCTCGAGGTCAAGTAGAAAAGTGGCTTTTAGAACTGGAAGGAGACATGCGCAAGAGTGTACGCCAGATGGTGATTCTTGCCATCGACGCTTACCCTATAAAAGAACGTTCTACTTGGGTCCTTGAATGGCCTGGTCAGACCGTTCTCTGCGTTGGTTCCATGTACTGGACAGTCCAAATCGAAGAAGCCATGCCACTTGGGGTACCAGGTCTGAAAAGTTACTTGAACCTATGTAACGAGCAATTGAACGACGTGATTTCTCTGGTTAGAGGGAAGCTTTCAACACAGAACAGGATCACTCTAGGTAATATTTACCCTGTGAATAAACACCAGCTATTTTTTGATCGAAAAAATCTTTACAACTCACAGGCGCTTTGGTCACTCTTGACGTTCATGCGAGGGATGTTTTAGCAGGCCTCTATCAGGACCAAGTGATCGTCAATAACGACTTCAAGTGGCTTTGTCAGCTGAGATACTATTGGCAGGTGACTTTTCTAGGGAATTTAGCCCTGAAACTGATTCGTTAATGAATTAGTGGCTTTTCAGGAGGAGAATCTCCGCGTTTACATGATAAACTCTTCTCTCCAATACGGCTACGAGTATCTAGGAAACTCTCCTAGACTGGTGATAACTCCGTTAACTGATCGCTGCTACAGAACTCTCTTTGGAGCCTTAAGTCTGCACTTGGGAGGAGCTCCGGAGGGTCCAGCGGGAACCGGGAAAACAGAGACAACGAAAGACTTGGCAAAAGCAATAGCGAAACAGTGTGTTGTGTTCAACTGTTCTGACGGTTTAGACTACATCGCTTTAGGCAAGTTCTTCAAAGGATTAGCTTCCTGCGGGGCTTGGTCATGCTTTGACGAATTCAACCGGATCGATCTTGAAGTACTCTCAGTAGTAGCTCAACAGATACTGACTATTCAAAGAGGGATAAACTCTGGATCTCCAAAACTGATGTTCGAGGGAACGGAGATATGGTTGGACCCAACATGCGCGGTTTTTATAACGATGAACCCTGGTTATGCAGGAAGATCCGAACTTCCTGACAATTTGAAGGCTCTCTTCAGGTCCGTTGCTATGATGGTCCCAGACTACGCCCTCATTTCTGAGAATACACTCTACTCCTACGGGTTTTACAACGGACGTCCACTCGCGGTGAAAATTGTAACAGCGTACAAACTCTGTTCAGAACAATTGAGCAGTCAATGTCACTACGACTACGGAATGAGAGCTGTTAAGTCTGTTCTAGTCGCTGCTGGTAATCTAAAACTGAAGTACCCGGAAGAGTCTGAAGATATCCTAATGCTACGGAGCATAAAGGACGTCAATTTACCGAAGTTCTTGAGCCACGACTTACCCCTATTCCAAGGAATAGCCTCAGATCTTTTCCCAGGTGTGGAACTACCCGAGCCAGATTACACACACATAAATAACTGCAGCGTGAAGGCTTGTCAAGAGGCTAATCTTCAGTGCACAGATTTCTTTCTCGAGAAAATACAGCAGATTTTTGAAATGATGATCGTCAGGCACGGTTTCATGATCGTGGGACTTCCTTTCGGTGGGAAGACATCAGCGTACAGAATTCTGGCCGAATGTTTGTCAAAGATAGAAGAACAGAAGCTAATGGACGAGCACAGGGTTGAGATTACGGTTATCAATCCAAAGTCCATAACCATGGGGCAATTGTATGGAGAGTTTGATCCGGCTTCTCATGAATGGAGTGACGGGGTACTGGCCGTTAATTACAGGGCCTTTGCTGCCTCGCAAAACGATAATCGGAAGTGGCTAGTCTTCGACGGACCAGTCGACGCTATTTGGATCGAAAACATGAACACTGTACTAGATGATAACAAGAAACTGTGCCTGATGTCCGGGGAAATCATCCAGCTCGCTCCTACCACAAATTTGATATTCGAACCGATGGATTTAGAGGTCAGGGAGATTCGGATGTTCAATTTTTCTTCGAGGATTTAAAAGATCTGATTGTTTTTCAGGTCGCTTCACCAGCTACGGTTTCTCGTTGTGGTATGATATACATGGAACCTGGATCTCTGGGTTGGACACCCATTCTCACTTCCTGGATGAATACATTGCCCTTGACATTGAGTGAGCACATCAAGATCCAGTTGAAAGAGATGTTCCTCAGGTTTTGTTCAGTCCTGCTCCACCTGATACGACGTTGCGGTGCCAGGGTGAGTGGGATTTGCACGTCAAGTTTGTAAAATAAGGTAAATTTTACCAGACGTTGTTTAATAATTGAACTGTACATACAGGAAATGATCCCCATGCAAGACTCCAACCTGGTTCGATCAGTCATGCATCTCTGCGATTGTTTCATGGATGATTTCAAAAACCCTAAATACATTGAGAGCATTTCAGACCTGGACATGAGGGCACAAATCGAGGCAAGCCATGCAATAACTATGAATACTATTCTCTTCACCTTTTCCACATCCTAATCCATGTCTATTCCATGCAGGGTTCATTCTTCTTCTCCTGCATTTGGGCACTGGGTGGAACGCTAATGGCAAAATACCGAGAGTGGTTCAGCGATCTTTTCCGAGGATTAATGGCCCGAGAGTTCCCTCCTGAGCTGATAACGCAGTTCAATCTTCCGGGGGAGACAACAGGTCCAAAAAAACCCTACGTTCTACTTATCCCATCCAACGGACTAGTCTACGATTACAATTATATTAAGGACGGAAAAGGCCAGTGGAAACTCTGGTCTGATAACTTAGCCGATGTTCCGCCGATCCCTAGGGATTTGCCAGTCAATCAAATCATAGTTCCTACTGTTGAGACCATGCGGTACATGGAGCTGTTCCGGAAACTGGTTTCGCACCAAAAGCCAGTGCTCCTCGTAGGGCCCACGGGGACCGGAAAGTCCGTCTACATCATGGAGTTTCTGCTGAAAATAAACGACGCTAAGGTCTACAAGCCCCTCTTGATAAATTTCTCTGCACAAACGACTGCGAATCAAACCCAAGACATAATAATGAGCAAATTAGACAAACGAAGGAAAGGGGTATACGGTGCACCTCCAGGAAAGTACTGGGTGATATTTGTCGACGACGTTTCAATGCCACTTAAAGAAGAGTACGGTGCCCAGCCACCGATCGAACTTCTTCGACAATGGCTAGACCACCAACAGTGGTACGATCTGAAAGAGATAGTCCCCATCAGGCTAGTAGATGTGCAAATAATGTGTGCAATGGGGCCTCCAATTGGTGGGAAAGATGTGACACCTAGATTTAAACGGCACTTTTTTACACTGAGCATTTCAGAGTTCGAGGATAATGTGATGGTCACGATATTTACGAAGATTATGCTTTGGCACATTGACGCACAGGATTTTGGACCCGAATTCATACTCTGTGCAGACCAGGTGGTCCTCGGAACACTAGATATTTATAAGGAGAGCCTTATCAACCTTTTACCGACACCGGCGAAGTCACACTACCTCTTCAACCTCAGAGATTTCTCGAGAGTTATTCAGGGCGTCTTGTTGTCCAGCCCAGACACCATGCCGACCACGGTAAGAATTTCTGGAAATGCTATGATGGAGCTTCAAGACTTTGTACTCTATAATTGACGCTGTCTAAAGATAAAAATGAAACGGCAATGGGTCCACGAGGTGCTAAGGGTCTACGGTGACCGTCTAGTTGACGAAGGAGACATCCTTTGGCTCGTGAATCAGATCCGGAAAACAATGGGCGAGCGGATGTACGAGGATATGAATAAAATGTTCGAGGATTTCACCGGAGATCCAGAAATAGAGGTAAGTTTGCCACTCGAGGCAAACACTTCCTTTGAATCCTGGTGAGAAGTATTGTGCGTTTTGATCAGGTCACTGATAACCATCTTCGGAATCTGGTGTACTGCGACTTCCACGATCCTCTGGCAGAGAAAAGATCATACGTGGAAGTTCCAGCTCTTGATAAACTCGCAGAAGTCGTCGATGAGTACCTTGCAGAATATAATTCAATGACAAAAAAGCCCATGAACCTTGTACTGTTCAGGTATATCTTCATAATCGAGCGGATTAAAATTCTGGCTAGCGAATGATTTCTGATTTACTGAACATTGTTTTTAGATTCGCTGTCGAACACTTGTCGAAAATTTGCCGGATCATTAAGCAGCCCAGGAGTCACGCACTGCTTGTTGGTGTCGGTGGTTCTGGTCGTCAGTCATTGACTCGTTTAGCAGCCTACATATCTGAGTACGACATATTTCAAGTGGAGATATCAAAGCAGTACGGAGTCTACGAGTGGCACGAGGACGTTAAAATAGTCCTTCGTAAAAGTGCAGCAACGGATCTTCATGCGGCATTCTTGTTCACCGATGGTCAGATCAAGGAGGAATCATTCCTCGAGGATATAAGCAATCTGTTAAACGCGGGAGAGGTTCCGAACCTTTTCGCAACCGACGAGAAGGCTGAGATATGCGAAAAAATGCGTCAGATAGACAGACAAAGAGACAAGACACTCCAGACTGACGGGAGCCCGGTAGCACTCTTCAACTTCTTCGTTCAGATCGTTCGCGAGCAGCTTCACATCATCGTTGCCATGTCTCCGATAGGAGACGGTTTTCGGACTCGAATTAGAAAGTTCCCTGCCTTGGTCAACTGCTGCACAATCGACTGGCTTCAGCCCTGGCCTGAAGACGCACTTCTAGCAGTCGCTACTAAGTTTTTAGAAACCATAAAACTACCCGCAAGAGAAAGACTCGCTTGTATAGAGATGTGCCAGGTCTTCCACACCTCGACCCAGCAACTTTCCAAAGAATTTCTTTCCCAAGCTAGAAGATGGAATTATGTTACTCCTACTTCGTACCTTGAACTGATAAACACCTTCAAAATACTTCTAGCGAAAAAAAGACAGGAAGTTGTAGACGGGAAACGGAGATACGAGGCTGGCCTTGGAAAACTAGATAACACTCATAAGCAGGTTGAAAAAATGCAAGAAACTTTAATGGCACTTCAGCCAAAGCTCTTAGTCGCTGCTAAAGAAGTTGAAAAGATGTTAGCCAGCGTTGAGGAGGAGAGTGCAGAGGCCTCTGCTGTTGAAGCGATCGTGAAGAAAGATGAAGAGGCTGCTATGGTTAGAAAGACATCCATTTCTGACTAACACTGATCACTAATTGTCTTTTTGATCTTCAGGTTGTTGCTGGTGAGGCAGAAGCCATCCGAGCAGACTGCAACGCTGACCTGGAACTAGCAATGCCAATTCTGAACGCGGCAAACGCTGCATTGAACACTTTGACACCTCCAGACATCGTGATTGTCAAAACAATGAAGAACCCGCCTGCAGGCGTGAAGCTCGTGATGGAGGCAGTTTGCATACTGAAAGTGAGCATCTTTCCGAGTTTTCAAACACCTTTAATGATCTTAATTTTATTTTGCTGCAGGGTGTGAAGCCAGACAGAGTAGCCGGTGATGGTGTGCATATGGTTGACGATTACTGGAAGCCATCGCTCCGGATCCTGGGCGACATGAAGTTCCTTGAATCGTTGCAGCAGTTCGATAAAGACAACATAAATGAAAAGATAATGACAAAGATCCGTGAATCTATTTTAACAAATCCAAATTTCGATCCAGACAAAATAAAGAACGCATCAACTGCCTGCGAGGGTCTCTGCAAATGGGTTTACGCTCTTTCGGAATACGACAAAGTGGCAAAGGTCGTAGCACCAAAGAAGAAAGCCCTTGCTAAAGCGGAAGCTCTGTATAACGAAGCTATGGCTAAACTCGAAGTAAAGAGATCGCAACTTAAAGATGTCCAAGACCGGGTAGCTGCCTTGGAGCAAATTCTCGCAGAGCGAAAGAGAAGCTATCAAAACATGATGGATGTTGTAAATGACTGCGAGCTCAAACTTCTTAGAGCAAAGGAGTTGATAGGCGGTTTAGGTGGTGAATACACGCGGTGGTCTGACACTGCAATATCCCTTGGTCAACTTTACTTTAGATTAACCGGTGACGTCCTAATCGCTTCTGGAATAGTCGCTTATCTAGGTGTTTTCACCATGCAGTTCAGACTAAAGCACATCGAATTCTGGACTAGGCTCTGCACCAGATTGAATGTCGTTTGTTCCCAGGATTATCAGCTCACTCAGGTCCTTGGAGACCCAGTGCAGATCAGGGCTTGGACCATATTCGGCTTACCCAGCGACCTCTTCTCCGTAGACAATGCGATTATTGTCTCAAACTCAAGACGATGGCCTCTCATGATCGACCCTCAAGGTCAGGCCAACAAATGGGTGAAGAACATGGAGAAAACATCGAACATAAACGTAATTCGATTGGCGCAGACGGACTACATGAGGATACTCGAAAGTGCTATACAATTTGGACAACCAGTGCTGTTAGAAAATGTTGGAGAGGAGCTGGACGCTGCTCTGGAACCATTGCTACTCAAACAGACCTACAAAGCCGGTGGTGCCTTGTGCATAAAACTCGGAGACTCGATCGTTGAATATAATGACAAGTTCAGGTGATTGTGCAGCGTATTTATTAGACATTTATACGAAAGTTAACAAACGCTTGATCTTCTTCAGACTTTACATTACTACGAAATTGCGGAACCCGCATTACCTCCCTGAAGTCGCAGTGAAAGTAGCGCTTCTGAATTTTATGATAACACCAATTGGACTTGAGGACCAACTTCTGGGTATCGTAGTGGCCAAAGAACGACCGGATCTTGAAGCGGAGAAGAACCAGTTGATCGTACAGAGTGCAGCGAACAAAAAGTAAGGACGAAAGATGTTTGAGATGATTTTTTGTGATCACTGAATGGACGATCTGTGTTTTAGGATGCTGAAAGAAATAGAAGACAAAATTCTGCAAGTCTTGTCTTCGTCAGATGAAAATATCCTCGAGGATCAAACCGCGATCGGCGTTCTAAGCTCTTCAAAAATTCTCTCCGATGATATCAAGGTGAAACAAGCTGCGGCTGAGGTCACTGAGAAATCGATAGACAATGCCAGACTTCAGTACACACCGATCGCAGTTTACTCCACCATCCTCTTCTTCACGATCGGTAAGTGTTTGAAATGATTGATCAGGGTGATTTTTGATCATTGGTTTACAGCCATTTTAGCAAACATCGATCCTATGTACCAATACTCGTTGGTGTGGTTCGTGAACCTGTTCAAATCAACGATAGAGAATACACCAGGAGTCGAAGACGTCGAACAGCGGCTTACAGACCTCACGAAGCACTTCACCTACTCGTTATATGTAAACATATGTCGATCACTATTCGAGAAGGACAAACTACTATTCTCTCTACTTCTCGTTATCAATCTCCTCAATAAAAAGGGAAAGATTTCCACTCCGCATTGGATGTTCCTCCTCACAGGCGGTGTCGGACTTGATAATCCTCACCCAAACCCGACAAATTGGCTCCCAGTCAAGTCGTGGGATGAACTCTGTCGGCTCAACGACGTTCCTGGATTCGATGTGAGTTTTATCATTTTTGTAGTCTTTCCTTACTACGAAAAATCTTTTCCTTCAGGGAATAAGAAACGCTTTTGTTACCAACCTCGAACCATGGAAGACGATATTCGACCACAAAGAGCCTCATACTAGGCAGCTGCCAGCGCCTTTTGACACCATCACATCGTTCGAGAAGATGCTGATAATCCGGTGCATCAGATCCGACAAAGTGGTTCCAGCGGTTCACAGTTTTGTTGAATGTGAGTTTTAACCGACAACTCTTACTAGTTTATAATTTCTGATGTATGACACCAGCCGAAATGGGAAGACAGTACGTCGAGCCACCACCCTTCGACCTGATATCCTCATACGGTGATTCTCACTGCTGCGTTCCTCTCATTTTCGTCTTGACCCCTGGAGCTGATCCGACAGCGATCCTCCTCAAATTTGCAGACGACCAAGGATTCGGAACGAATAGATTGTTCTCTCTGTCGCTTGGACAGGGTCAAGGACCAATCGCCGTTCGCTTAATTGAAGAAGGAGTTAAAAACGGGACTTGGGTTGTCCTGCAGAATTGCCATTTGGCCAAAAGCTGGATGGGCACATTGGAAAAGGTGGGGGTTCCTGTCATTTTTAGCTCTGAATTTTTTTTGCAACAGCTTCTTTTTAGGTGTGTGAAAACCTTCTGCCTGACACTGTTCATCCTGATTTTCGATTGTGGCTGACTAGCTACCCAGCCGAGCATTTTCCGGTCAGTGTTCTTCAGAACGGAGTCAAAATGACGAATGAACCTCCGAAGGGTCTAAGAGCTAACATCATACGATCGTATCTTCAGGTCAGTTGGGATTGGGCTCGTCGATAAATTGCGAAAGACACGATTGACTTAACTTTGTCACAGGATCCGATCTGCGATCAGGATTTTTTCGAGAAATCAAAGCAAAAGATAGTCTTCAAGAAACTGCTCTTCGGACTTTGCTTCTTCCACGCCATAGTTCAGGAAAGAAGAAAATTCGGTCCCATCGGATGGAACAATCCTTACGAATTCAACGAAACTGATCTCCGTATCAGCGTTCTTCAGCTGAAGATCTTCCTCGATCAATATCAGGACGTGCAGTACGAGGCTTTAAAGTACTTAACAGGTTAGTTATCAACATTTTTTGCGAGAAGATCGAATCTGGACTACATTCTCTTTATTCGTTCTTTAGGGGAGTGCAACTACGGTGGTAGGGTTACCGACGAATGGGATCGTCGAACCCTGGTTACAATCTTGGCTAAATTTTACTGCCAACCTTTGGTTGAGGAACAGCGTTACCTGTTTGATCAAAGTGGTATTTACTACGTTCCCGACGTCTCCGAGCATGGACAGTTCTTGGACTTTGTCAAAACCCTACCTCTCATCACTGGACCGAGTGTTTTCGGTATGAACGATAACGCAGACATAATAAAAGACCAGCAAGAAACGGAGTTGATGTTATCCTCGATCCTCCTAACCCAGGTGATGTTAAAAACCGTTTCTATCTGTTCTTTAGGAAACTGCAGGCTCTTCTGAATCTTCTTTATTTCAGGACACAGCGACCAGTGGAGGAGGCGAAGGTAAGTCACCGGACGAAGTTGTCTTCGAAGTTGCTGCTGATGTACTTTCAAAACTTCCTGATGACTACGATCTGGTATTAGCCCTGGAAAAGTATCCGACATCTTACAATCAGAGTATGAATACAGTTCTCGTACAGGAGATGGGAAGGTTCAACAAGTTGTTGCAGACTATAAGAAGCAGTCTTCTAGATGTGCGGAAAGCTATAAAAGGTGTTAGAAAGTGAATTACTGATGAAAGTCCGAGTTTAAAACACATTTTGTTTTTATTTCTTGACCATAGGACTCGTAGTGATGAATCCTGAGCTGGAGGAGGTAATGACATCAATGATAACAGGGAGGATACCTCAAATGTGGAAATCCCGGTCGTACCCGTCCCTAAAACCGCTGGGAAGTTACATAAATGATTTTTTGCGAAGGCTGGCCTTTCTTCAGGTGAGACTTAATGAAGCGTTTTTTTTTTTTTTTTTTTTTGTGCAACGAGTAATGATACATAATGCAGGACTGGTACTCGGACGGTCCACCGACTTCCTTCTGGATATCGGGCTTCTACTTTACTCAAGCTTTCCTCACCGGTGCGAGGCAAAACTTTGCCAGGAAATATTCAATCCCGATAGATCTTTTGGTTTACGATTTTATCCCTTTGAAAGAAACTGTCTTTTCTTATCCACCCGATGACGGCATCTATGTTTATGGTCTTTTCCTCGACGGAGCAAGGTTCAACATCTTAACCATGATGCTTGACGAATCGCTGCCTAAAGTTCTTTACGACGATGTGCCCTACGTGAGTATCTCATTTTATTTTATTCTCTCTTGGTCATTTTTTTTTTTCTAGATTTTTCGGTACAAATAATTCATCGTTGACTTTTATCTTTATTGTAAAAATGATTATGCTACAGTTATGGCTAGTGCCGATAATCAAATCGAAAATAAAGATAAGGCCAACGTACAACTGTCCGGTATACAAGACCAGCGAACGTCGTGGAATTTTATCGACAACTGGACACTCGACTAACTTCGTGATTGCGATGTGGCTACCCACCAACCGGCCACCAGAACATTGGATAATGCGAGGCGTCGCAATGCTGTGCCAGTTAACACAATGAATACCAGAATCATGTAGCTATACAACGTCTAGCATGAACAATAAAACATATTGAATAAAGTTCAAGCTTTAAGTTCGAAATTTTTTCAGTTTTAGACCATGATTTAAACGTTTAGGATCATTTTAGTGAATGCAAAAAGTCTTTTAGTTCAATTAAAAATTTTTTAATTTTTTTTTTGCCAATTCAAGTCGTGGATTGTAACTTTAAAATGTCTTGAGCTTTTGTTTAAAGATTTTTAGCCTTTTTTAACTCATCTTTCATAGACTTTAAACCATTTAACCCTGTGCTTTAAAAGTTTTCGGCCATTCTGGTCCATTTTGCAAAGCTTTTTGGACAATTTTAAGTCCTGTATCAAAGTGTTCGTATAATTTGAGCTTTAATGAAGATGTTTTCAGCATCTCTACAGCCATTCAAGCTCATGGGCTCAAAGATTTTGTACTATTCAACCCAGTGCTTTGAAAGTTTCTGACCATTTCGGTTTTTTTTTCGCATAGTTTTTGTCCAATTTTAGGTCCTGTTTTAAAGTATTTCAATAATTTGAGCTTCAACAAAGAAGTTTTGAGCATTTTTTCAACCATTCAAGCTCATGCGTTCAAAGATGTCGTACCATTCAGCCCAATGCTTTAAAACTTTTCGGACATTTTGGTTCATTTTGCAAAGCTTTTGGGTGATTTTAGATCCTTTACGAAAGCATTTGAATAATCTTAGCTTTCTACAAAGAAGTTTCCAGTATTTTTATAACCATTCAAGCTCGTGCGTTCAAAGATTTTATACCATTCAGCCCAGTGCTTTAAAAGTTTTCGGATATTTCGATTTATTTTCCAAAGCCTTTTGGCGATTTTAGATCCTGTATACGAAAAGTACCTGTTTGAATAATTTTAGCTTCTTATAAAGAAGTTTTTAGTATTTTTATAACCATTCAAGCTCATGCGTTCAAAGATTTTGTACCATTCAGCCCTAGTGCTCTAAAACTTTTTCAACATTTTGGTTCATTTTGCAAAGCCCCTGGGCGATTCTAGATCCTGTACGAAGGCATTTGAATAATTTTAGCTTTTTGCATAAAAGTTTTCAGTATTTTTATAACCTTCAAGTTCATGCGTTCAAAAATTTTATACAAGTCAGCTTAGTGCTTTAGAAGTTTTCGGCCATTTCGGGTTCTTTTTCAAAGCTTTTACGGAACTTTAGGTCCTGTATCAAAGTTTTGAATAATTATACCCAAAATAAATAAGTTTTTGGCTTCTCGAAGGCAATTTCATCTCTCTTCAAAGGTCTTCGATTTAATTTATTCATCAAAAAGGTATTTGAATAAATTTTGGAACGATTTTAATGGGTATTTAAAACATCAAATATAATTTTATGCCACGAATCCTGGGCTTATAAAGCTCCTAGAAAATGGTTGAAGGGCTTTACCTCACTCCATGCCTTATCATACTGCACCCTGTCAAAGTGTCTAACTTAAACAATACACATGCAGTGCGTAGATGGCTGCTCTTCTCAACACTCCATCCATCCCCTCATCTAGGTATAGATAGCTTAAGGTGGTGGCATTATTTGGCGTCCGGTTGCTCACCACTCTCTCCTCTTCTCTTCTCTTCTCTTCTCTTCTCGTAAGGGATGGGCTTCAGGGGGTAGAATACGCGGCCCTATGCTCCAGGGGATGGTGAGGGTGGCCAAAGGGGTCCGAGGGGTAGCTCGTGGCGGCACCCTGTCTACCCGGACCACGAATGTCGGAGGCTTGTCGCCTAGCAACCCCGTATTGATCTCGCTCCCTATCTCTCGCCTTTTCCCCTTTTACCCTGCTGGTGCACGGTTCCAGGCTTCCTGGGTTTCGGGTTCATGGATTCCCGTAGGAAGAAGTCACGTGCATGTATACACATACATATACACCTTCAAGAGAGATCCGCCCAGTTTTTACCGTTTCGGAGAACCATCAAGAAAAAAAGAAAAACAAAAAAAAACAGACAAAAATACACGACACTTCCAAAAATTAGCTTAAACTCTTTCACACTGTTACATCTCTTCGTCATGTTGCTTCAGGGCTGATAAGACCCGAGATTAGATGACTACCTACGAACCTTGAGTTTTATACTGATTCTGTTATTCTCTCTGTATCTTGGCTTCTGTTACGCAAACAGATGATAATCTACTGCGGGGATGACCACCAAGATAAAACGTCCAAAAGCCAGACGGGAAGTCCGTGATGGAGTTTGACCATTCGGTGATGCGCTATATTCGGAAAATGGATATTCCTGGATTTAATGTCCGCATTGAATTAAGTGGTGTTTGTTGTTTATACTCTAAGAAGATACTTCGAGTATGATGTCTTTGAATGAGTTAATCTGTATGAGAATCCCCGTCATCAATGTCCGCACAATTGTGCATCAGTATGCGGATATTAATATCGAGTGTTGAGAGACAGAGAATTGTATAAAATACCATCAGAGAAGGATCGAAGGTTGAATAATGGATCACCACAAGAGAAAGGATGGTCCATATCCTCGAGGAATGAAGGAAGGAAGAAGGGATGAGAATTGGAATGGGAATGGGATGTGGTTACCAAGGCAACGCAGGGTTGAGGGTGGCAGAAAACACCCTACAGCCTCCTCATCTCATCTCTCTCTCTCTCTCTCTCTCTCTCTCTCTCTCTCTCTCTCTCTCACCTCCATCTCATTCCTCGGTCGATACAAGCTCCCATTTCGTGCGGGGAACGCCCGGGGATTCCCCCAATTTTCATCATTCGAGATATAACCATGACATGGGTGGTTCTGGAGGCATGGAGAAAAAAAATATATAAAAAAAAAAAAAATAATATATATATGTATATATCAGGGTTAAATTATCCCGCTCGTATAGACGAAAGGGAATAAGTCCACACGGGCTACTGCAGGGACGTTCGATTTTCCATCTCACTTTAACCTCCCCCAAAAAAGGGCGTATAGAAATTATTAGAAAGGGATGAAACGCTTGGTCCAACTCTAAGCCATACTATATACTACAAACAAGGTTTCATCTTATCAAAGTTTGACACACACTGAAGATTCTAATTATACAAAAGGTTTCGAACTAATTATCTTTTTTTTTTTCTTCTTTTTCTTTTCCAGGTCTATTTTACACTACAGTCTATATAATTTTTCTATAATCATCTATAGGTCTATGTAACAAGTCTAACATTTCATTTAAAGTATAGATGAAAAAATAATAATAATAATAGTAATAATAATAATAATAATAATTAAGTTCATCCAACTGATCTCAAATCTTACTATTTATTTATTAATTATAACTACTGCAAGAGGATGGTAAGAGAATAAGGGAGAAATTTGTGTAAGATATACAAGCCAGGTATTTTGTCAATTTAACAATATATAAAATATATAGTTTATTACAGACAGAAATATACATACATACAAGATAATTAATTATTTACAGGTTTTACTGCAGGGGGGGGGGGGGGGGGGGGTGTTAGGCAGGGGTTGATGTACAAAGAGGATATTAAAATTACATTCATTTTACAGAAAATATAATTATACAGGTTATATACTGATTGGAAAATAAAAATTACCCTTGCGGCGGAGGAGACGGGGGGGGGGGGGGGGGAGGGGGGGGGGGGGGCAAGGGGTTTGTGAATTTTATTTTAAATATAAATGAATAATCACACGTACGTCGAGAAAGCGTTTCTGTGTGTTTTGTTGTGTTTTTTTTTTCAATCAATTTTTATTTTTATTTTTCATTTTTAGTTTGTTTTAGGAGATGAATAACGTCCGCTCTTGGCATTCACCGCGTGCCTTATGAATTTTGAAATTTTGGCACATGGAAGCCCGCAGTGAACGCAAGGAGCACAGACTGATCAGTTCTTCTTCTTCTTTATCTTCTTTCTTTTTATTTTTTTTGAATAAAGTTGATAAAACCTTCTGTTTAACATCCTCAAAGCAAGACTCTGTCTATATCCGGTCCCGTTCCGCGTTCCTGAAAAACAGAGTAAAAATTTTTTTCAAGGTTAGAATTATTCTTCTTATTCCAAAATGGTTTTTCGTCACCAGCTGTTGAGTAACGAGAAAAAAACAAAAAACAAAAAACAAATCGGCAGGAAAGAGAAAACCCGTAGCATCGTAACTCCATTCCTATTATCCCCATTTTCGTTATTCTTTTTTTTGTTTTGTTCTCCCTTCAAAGTAAAAAAAAAATTTCTTCCCCCATTTTCCATTCCCGTTTCTAATATGTACTACGTCAACTCAAATCTCCCGGGTCTGAAATCATTGCATGTATGTATGTATGTATGTATATATACATATACACATATATCAAATCTGAAGAGGATAAGGTAGCAGCTGACTGACTTAGTACAGTTGGGTGTTTCCCCGCTCTTCGGTTCGTTCCTTTGTCTGTAGCTATTCGCATAATCAAGAATCGGTGGGGCTGTGGAGGGGGGGGGGGGAGGAACCCCGCTGTATTTCTCTCAACTTAGGTACATACCATACCATACGTATCTACATACACAACCGGCTCTCTAACAATCACTTCTACTCCATGGATATATTAGGGGGAGAGAAAAATTCAAAGTGGACAGACATATGTCGATGAACATTAACGTTAGGGGTGATTTTTGATGCTCAGACCAAGCCGTGACCCCATTTACTATTCCCATACTGGAAAAACGGGGGGGGGGGGGGGGGGGGGGGGGGGGGGAGGGGGGAGTTTTTTATTTAACTTTTCCTTCGATCTTTCTCATTAGTTTTTCATCAGATATTAACGAAAAATTATTAAAACCGGATTAAAAGAAGAATCGACTGAAATTTCATCCTTTAAATCAGAAATCGGATCTAAAGAATTGCGAATCTTGAAAAGCTGAAGCTCGGTACACAGTATTGCAATAATAGAAGATTGGGTCGGTTGGGGGAGGGGGGGGGGAGGGGGGGGGGGGGGGGGGGGGTTGAACGATGAAACATTGCCAGATTTTACCCCAACGGTTTTCCCCATCGCTAATTCATATTTGCCTACGAAAAGGGGAGCAGAGTGAAATAGTCCAGTCCCAAAAATCAAACAATGGACGGTTTAGGGAACCACCCCATTCCCTTGGGATACGTTGAAAGGGATTTTCCCACCGTTGATATACCGAACTGAATTTTATTTATTTGTCTATTCGTCTATTCGGCGTATATATCGAATTTTTATCAGATTTTCGAATTTCTTTTGTATTAGAATTTTGAAAGAAATAAATCGTTAAAAAAAAAACAAAAAGTCCGTTTATCCGCTTCTCTATATTTGCGTGTACGTATGTACCTATCTAAGAAAATTTCTATAAACGAACGAAAAAATTTCAAACCCCCCCCAAAAAAAAACAAATAAAAGAAAAAACGAAATTCATTCGATTTAGAAAAAAATTATTTACAACCAAATTTTCGATTGATATGAAAAATATTTTTGACGCGAACGTGTTTCTGAATTTGTTAAAGAAAAAGGAGAAAAAAAAAAAAAAAGAGTTGACCTGGGACCCGGAATCGACGTATGTATCACCCTAACAAAATTTCTAAGAATGAATGGGACGGTTTTACTCCCCTATATACGTGGTGGCGTATAGTCTCTTTCTACCCTAAAAATGACGTCACATAAAACTAACCGACTACTACCACGTGTACCACGAGCCACGTCACGTACCTAGACCCCACGTAGCAAAAGCTAAACCCTGCTATTCTCTACTCCAGGGCAAACGGCACACCCTCGCATCGATCAACCGGAGGGAGGCTACCACCCCGTAGGCCTCTCTGACTCTTCATTCATGGAATTCCATACACTGATATATATATATATATATATATATATATATATATATATATATATATATATATATATATATATATATATATATATATATATATATATATATATATATATATATATATATATATATATATATATATATACATATCTATATGTATTATATATCTATATATACATATAAATATACATATATATATATATATATATATATATATATATATATATATATATATATATATATATATATATATATATATATATATATGTATATTTATATATATATAAATATGTATGTATGTACATAGATATATGAGAAATCCTCGTCAGGGTTCTGTGCGAAAGTGATCATCGGTGATTCTGGAATCAGAAATAATTTTTAAAAAATTAACAAAGATTAGAGATTTTTTGATCGATTTTTTTATTTTTTTTTTTCATTTATCTGATGAATCAAATAGAAAAAAAAAAGATAGAAAAGAAAAAAGTATAGAAGAATTATTTAAAATGACTTTAAAAAAAAAAAAAAACAATTTTTCGTCGCGATATTTCGTCAGCTGATTAAATATTTACACCGCTTTTGATAAGAGTAAACGAACGAACGCTCCTTGATATCATATGTGGATAATCGAGTGTCTGACGTTAAATAGAAAATAAAATTTCCAAAAAAATTTTATTTATCGATAACATCGTTAATATACAGTAGAATGATGATTAAAATTTTCTACAGTGACGGTTCTGTAAGTTGATGATGATTACGATTTTCAAATTAACTTAATTTCATCGAATGTAAAAATAAAAAAAATAAATCTCGAAAAATTGTTAAAAAAAATGAACAAAAATAATAAAATAAAATATGGGCGGGAAATTGTGAAAATTATTTCGAAGTAAAATTTGTAATATTCGAAAATCCAAAAATATGAGACTCTATTTTTTAGTTTGAACTTTTGTTTTCAATAAGTTTTTGACTTTTTTATTTTTAAAAATCAAATTTGAAACAAATTTTTTTTTTCTTTTAATTTTTTTTACATTTAACTGTTGTGCAGCCTACATATATACGATAATGAAACGTAATCTTTGACTAGTAGCACCAATAAGCGTAGGCTAGAGAACTATACTAGTTTATACCGCAGACCTCGCGGTAGGTATGAGGTGTATGTATGTACCTACTTCGGCGTAGTCATGGCGATCATGCACTACTGATAAAACAACACCACACACACCATATACATATAATACGTACTCGCGGCGCACGAAAGGGGAAAAACACCGGTGGTTGTTTTATTTCTTTTTTTTATTTCTTATTTTTTTTTTCTATAACGGGTGTGTATGGTATATGTACATACACATCCATATATATCCATATATACATATATATAAATAATTATCACTCAAAAGTTGAAAAAAACAAAAAAAAAATATTATAAAAAATAAAACTTAAAAAAAAAATTCGAAAAAATTGAAAACCACCGTAAGAAATTGTAAAAATATGATCCGGTGTTATAAAATTTGATCAACTATCCTCAAGAGAATAAAATTTGGAAAAAAAATTTAGAGTAAATTTTTGTCCGATTTTTTATTTTTAATTTTTTCTTTACTTTTTTATTTTTAAATTATTTTCGATAAATCTACCCTGTAGATAGACATAGTAACGATACACTATACTTAACTTTATATAGGTATATCGAACGAGATCGCGTGACCATTATGTTATACCTCGACCCACTACTGCTCGTCGTGGGAGTCGGCGACAATCTCAAAAACTGACTCAAGACTATAAAACCGACTTTTCTAATTCACGGTTTTGTAAAAATAATTTTAAAACTCCTCCAAGGCAGACTTTATATTCTTTCGCGAAGATTACGAGTTTACCGATAATTGATACGATCGAAAAGACAAAAAATCGTTTCAAAGTCAATCAAAAACGGAAAGAAAAATTAACGATATTAAACACTAGAACCCATAACCAATTTTTTATTTCTTTTTTTTTGGGAAGGGCGGGGGTTCCAATGACTCAAAAATTGGTCCAAAAATGATCAATGAATGACTCTGAGTGAAACCGATTTATTATTCATCAATTTTGAACTCGTTATAGTGAATTGAATTCAGACCCGAAGACAAGACACCGTTTTGGGGGTACTAAGAACACCATCTGGTGTTAATTCGTACGATAAACTAGCTACTAACGAGTTCCCCTACAGGATGATTTTAATACTCAAAAATCGCGAGAATATGTTGAAAAATCCATTCGTTGTATCATCGTGTGAGGAAAAAAATTAACACCAAGGGTTTTTGAATTGGGACCTGAAATACCATAATTTTTGTGTTAAACCGTAGCTGAACCGTAGCTAACTATGTACCCTTAGAAGGTTTAAATCAACCCTAAACACGACCTCAAAGTTAATAATTTTGAGTGAAAGATCTAAGGGTGTTGAACAGGTGTTTGAATCGAGAATTAAACATGATTAAATGAGAGCGGGAAAAAATTTTGGTACTTAAGAGTGTTAAATTTTTTAAGATATAAAAATAAATAAATAATACAAAATGTAGGTACTCAAAATTTTTGGGTGCAGATTTAAAACTGGGACAAAAAAATTTTTCTTCCAGCTTTTATTATGACGAAAAAACCAAATTGACTTGAAGACAATGGTCGAATTAAATCGAAATACGATTTTGGAGCGAATGGTCATTTCTTTTTTTTTTTGGTACAAATTTTAAGGGTGTTAAAAAAAAATTCGCGAGAATGGTTAGAAATTCTAGCAAAGTGTGAAGAAAGAGAGAAGAAAAACAGGAGGTGATGGAGGGAAGGAGGGAGGGGGTGGGAATGATCACCGTAAATTGTGATGAATTATAAATTAATAAAACAACCCCTAAATTTAGGTATTTAAATTTCGAGTTAAGAAACAAAAATAAATAAATAAATAATCGGTTTCTAATCAGCGGGAAATATTTCTGATCGAAAAAAATTTCCCATTGAGATGTGAGAACGGTAGGTGAATATATACAAAAATCAAAAACAATATAGTCTGTTTATCAAAATGTAGTTGAAATTTTCGAATATTAAAAAACTAAAAAATGAAAATATGAAAACACAGTAGGCGAAACAGGATTATTAAAATCGAGTGTTTAAAAATATTACACATATGTTATATAAATTTAAAAAAAATAAAAAACAAAAGCAAAAATTCTATTTACCTCAGATACGATCTTGATTTTGTCTTTTGTGTTTTTCTTTTTCCAATTTGTTTTTTTGTTTCTTGCTCTTTGATTTCCCCCCTTCACCGGTGCTGATAATCGATGCTGCGCAAAGATAAATCTCTGCAAAATTTTTTATCTCTTTCTTTCTTTCTCATTCCTCAAAGAAAATCGAGAAATTTTTTCTCTCTCTCTCTCTCTCTTTATTTCTCCATATCCGATAAAGTGTTAAAAGTTACATATGTGTATCAATACATAATCATCTCTCTCTCCTCTCCCTCTCTCTTTCTATCTTTTTCTCTCTTTCGCAGTTACCCGATTCCGCACGATAAAATAAATCTCTCTTTCTTCTCTCTTCTTTCTTTCTTTCTTTCTCTCTCTCTCTCTCTCTACTCTCTCGAGATAAATTTATCTCATTTTCAAATTTTTTCAAACGTGTATAATCTTCGTAATCTTCTAATATCGATGCCATTATAAAATGATAGATGGAGTACGACGATTACGATGACAAGTAAATCGACGAATCTTCAATCTTCGTTATCAAGCAACAAGCCCGAAAAAAAATTCTGGTACAAGTGGCAAAGTGTTTTCTCGGACCGGACCAGTTCGGTTTCGTTTCTCGCCTACGTTTATTCGCCGTCCGTTAGGTAGGTACGAGTTATAAGGTAGACAGGAAGGCAGTAAGGTAGGTAGGTAGGTAGGTAGGTGTATAAGGTAGATAGATAGATAGATAGAGTGGTAGTAAGGGTACGTAGTAAGGGTAGGTATGTAGGTATAGAGGTTGGTAGAAAGGTATGGTAGGTAGGTAGGTAGATAGATGTAGAGGTATGGTATAGGTACGACGCCGCGCGTCGCCCCCAGGTCAAAGCTGGCCGGCTGGCTTGCTTCGTGTTCCTGGTTTGATGGTCGCGTCGCTACTGCGCCCTCTCCGCCGGCGCCCGCCAGCCCTGCCCCTCGACGCCGACACCCCTGGAAAATCTATAGCTCTGTCTCTCTTTAACACCGAAACCGAGCGTCGCGCGCCTCGGGGGTTGCGCCGTGCTACGCGGCTTTATTTCTCACCCCACTCCCCACCGCCGCCCCCCCCCCCCCTTAACCCCCTCCATTCTATTCCTATTTACCCTGCCGCCCCCCCCCCCCCCCCCCCCCCCTCGCTGTTCAACCGATTCGTACGTACGACGTATATACATACGTATGGTATATATATATTGAGGATATCTAACCTGGCGCACGCGCCACCCCGTGGATACCCAGGGCGCGGCGGCGGTGGCGTTGGTGGCGTTGGTGGCGGTAGCGGCGGCGTTGGGGAACCCCCCCCCCCCCCCCCCCCTCCGCCCCCCGCCCCTGCCGCCGCGGGTTTTTCAGGTTTAGCGAGTGACTGTACGCTAGGAGGCATCGTAGGTAGTAGCAGGAATTCGCAAATTGCGTTTGCCCTGGGTCTCCCCCCCCCTCCAGTCGCCCCCAGTCGCCCCTCTCTGCCCCACGGGTTCTACACCCCCGTACTTTTGTGTTTTTTTTTATTATTTTTTTCCTTACTGTTTTTGGGGGTGTATTTTTTTTTGTTTTTAATTTTTTGTTTTTCTCATACGTTCTTTCATTTTTAATTTTTTTTTTATTATTTTTTTTATTTTTAACCAACAAAAAAAAAAAACAACAATAACAAAAAAAAAAACAGCGAGGAGAGAAAATTGTGAAAAAAAAAAATATTCTTGTACAACGTGCGTACTACGCTATCGTACTACGTACGAGATATATTTTCAGAAGTTATTAGAGATTTTCCTTTTTTTTTATTATTTTCTTAATTTTTATTTTTTTTCACGATTTTTTAAATCATCCCTCAATTAGGAGGTATGAATATTTTTAGCCTCAAAGAAAGAGTTTTTAAAATCCTGGAAAAAAATCTGAATTCTTCAAAAAATGTTATTTCGAAAAATGCTTCACTAATGACTCTTGTGAAATTACCTAATCGACTCCTTTTTTAACACGATATTCCTACAACAATCTTTGGGGGCTTGACGCAAATATAATGTGAAGATCAAAGACTTTGAAAAATCTGAATTTTGCAAGTTTGGAAGATTTTTTGGTAGGATGAAAGTCATTGGTGAAACTTAAAAATTTTGAAAAGTTGAAGAAAAATTAAATTTCAGAAAAATTTCGACCACCATTCGAAGGTCGTTCCACATTATCATTAACAGAATTTTCTATCAATTTTTTCAGAATCTTAAATAAAGAGATAATTTTTTTTTTTTAACCTTGATAAAAAATTCATATAGCTCCGAAAGGATTGATTTAAAAAATCAAAAAAAAATTTACAGGTTCTCCAGCCATAGAATAATAACGTAAAATAAAACAAAAATAGAAAAAATCGGAATCAAAATAGTAAATCCAAAAAGAAAAAGAAAATAAAAAAAAAAACGTATAATTTAAAATGATAATCTGATAGTGATTTTTGCCTTTATCAAATGGGGTGAAAATTATAATGATTTTTGTAGTTAAAACCTGCTTTCTACGTACATATTATATTTTAAATATATTTTAATGTATAGGCATGTATGTATGGTACATAGTATATACCATATATGTATACATATAACTATAAAATCTGATATTCGAGGTAAGCCTCGCAGTTCTCCAATCGACTTCTAATGGCCACCTGCTGACAGACTACTAGAATCCCTGCTGCTTCTGTGGCGAATGTACTATATACGATACGGATACGATACGATACGATACGATACGACCCCCTACCCCTTATGCCCCCTGCACTGACTCAGTCAGTGGACTGAGTTTGGTATATCTACTTTATAACGTTATAATGTCAAGATTAAGAGGATCACTGCAAGTAGTGTTGATATCGTGCAGTTAGCACTGTCTTCGAAAAAAAAATTCAAAAAAAAAAAGAAAAAGAAAAAAAAACATTTTTTTTTGTTTTTCAAAAAGTGAAAACTTTTTTTTATCGAAAAGTCTGAAAGAAATTGTTTGGAACCTGATCCGGAAATCACATATCCTTTTAAAATTTTGACCAGAATTTTATCAAAAAGCAAAAATGTAATAAAATCTAAGATACAAAAGTTGAGGGAATATTATCAAAATGCAATTTCAATGTAAAAAGTAACTTTTATCAAGCATTTGAAGACGTAATAGGCGAATGAGTATATTATTATTCGAAAGAGGGAGGAAAATTTTGCATCAAAATATACTCAAATTTTTTTCTTTCACACTGATTTGAAAAAAGAGAAAAATTCCGAATTAATTATTGTCAGAATCACCCATATAAGTGGTGTTCCACGTGAAACGTGAATATTTTCGTTAATTCATGAATCGAAATAAATGGATGCAATCAAAAAACGCTTTTGGCTTTTGGTATGATTTTCTCTTGACCCTATAAAAAATTTTTCATCGAAATCGAACACCGCAAGATCAGATGAGTCTCGGTTCCACATCGAAAACCTCATACACATATAAAAAAATGTCTTTTTCGACACGCCGGGCGCAAAGTTCGATTTTATGCCCGCTTCGCGTGCATAAAATTCAACATTCCGCACGTTGTATCGGAAAACAAGGTTCGATACGCATGCGAAAGATAATTCTCGACTCGTTTGATTATCACCCTCGTTTTACTCGGGCGAAAAACTTCACAATCGTCCGAGAATCAACATTCTCGTACTAGTATCGAAAAGTACTATTTTTTTATGGTTTTTGTACTTCAGTGAACGTGTCTATAACATATCTACCTAGTCGGTGTAGGTTATAAATCAGCATAAGCATCATAGCCGTGATAAATCGAATATACGAGACTGAACGATAAGTTAAAGTGTTGCAGTTAGTTTTGCGGGAAAATTGAATATTCGATACAGAAGGCCGTGGAATATAAGACAAATTAGTACTCTTCGTTTACCTACACTTCGTTTAGAGAAGAGAAGAGAATGGAATAGATGAGAGGAGGATAGGAGAGAATAGAAGAGATGGAATTAAGGGAGAGAAGAAGTAAAAAACGAGATGAAGAGAGAAAAGAAGAGAGAGTGAGAGGAAAGGGCGTGGGGTGGGTTTGAGTTCTGCACGACGTCGTTGAGATCGATAGAATTCGGGGCACAGGGTTGGAGCCGTTGTTGGAGTTGGAGTTGGAGTTGGGTGTAAAAGGGAAGAAGAGCGAGAGAAGAGAAATGAGAAACGAGAAACGAGGAACGAGATGCTCGGAGCGGGGAACGAGGAACGAGGAACGAGAAACGGACGAAAGAAAGAAAGTCGGATGTGTACCCGGCCGAAGTTAGAGAGACGCTGGGTCGCTAGGCAACACCCGACCCTATATATCCACCTACAACCACCACCTCCAACTCTAACTCCAACTCCACCTCCGTCACCCAGTCCCGGTCCCAGAGCCCTGGGGAATCCCGGAGAAAGAGGAGGAAGGAAGAGAAGGAAGATACCATGGTGGAGGTGGTGGTCCAGGATGTGGAGGACGTGGTTCATCTATATATGCATCATAAAATATATATAGAGTGATAAAAGTGGTTTTGGAAAATTTATTGTTCATTTTGGTTTTTCTCTCTTGTTTTTTTTTTTTTTTTTTTTTTTTTTGATTCTAGCTTTTTGCTTTTTTGTTTTATATTAGACAAATTTTGGAAATAATTATAGCTACATATTTTATACTATGTTCAGACATTGTTCTAGATATTTTATAACTCACAGTTTTTTGACTTGCTAGAGTTTTGTTCTTTCCGTTTAGTTTTTTTTTTGTTTTGTTTTTGCTTTCGGGGATAACGTGGAACGATTTTATTTTTTTAATTTTCTGTCTTTCCTGTCTTTTCTCTTTCGTTAAGTATTTTTTGTCTAATGTGTTCTTTCTTTTTTCTTGATAAAAACAAAAAAAAAAAAAATTGTAACAAAAATGTATATACTAAATCTTACATCAATTATTTCAACAAATCATTTCGATTCAGAAAACAACGACTTGGTTGTTTTTTCTTTTCTTTATTTATCATATTTTCAGATCTCTTATGTACATAGACATCCCTTTCCGAAATAACCCCCCCCCCCCCCCCCCCCCCCCCCCGCCCCCAGCACTTTTAATATTTATGCATATACCTATGTAACACACACACACACACACACACACACACACACACACACACACATATATATATATATATATATATATATATATATATATATATATTTATTTACATACATGGACCATTGGTGCAGCAGCACAGCTGATTCAAAATTTTCATCTCCCCTTTATCCGTACGACCCCCCGACGTCCGACCAGGGTAATCACCGGGTCGGTGGCCGTCGCGACGCGCCGCGTCGTGCTAGACAGGGCGACGCCGTCCCGCTTCACGATTTTATTCCAATCGAAAAACAAATACCTACTCCAGCTGGGCGAAGGGGGGCATTGTAGCAATTTTTTTTTTTTTACATTTCTGTTTTTTTCTATTTTTCGTAATTTTTGTTTTTGATTTTCTGGAGACAAAAATTTCTTTTATTAACAAGGTTTTATGTGAGACATTGTTTTTTTTTTTTTTTTCTTCGAGGAGAGCGGGGGAGTTCGTTTAGTTGATATTATTAAAATAAAAAATGACATACGTATAGATTTTAGGGGTAAAACAAAAAAAAGATAGAAAATAAAACCGTTTTTGATCTCTTTTTTTCTCACCCTCTCTCTCTCTCTTCCTCCCTGGTTTTCTTTTTTCATTTTTTTTCCTCACACTTACTTCTTGTCTTTCTTTCTTGCTTTTCGACTGTATATTTAAATCTATATATGTATGTATGTACATACCTCCTACTGCTTACTATGCCCCATAAATGAAACTAATATAAAAGATGAACGGAAAAAAACGACGAAGTAGAAAGAAATAAAAAACATATACATATACAGGTATATGTATAGGTATAAAGAAAATTTATAAAAATTAATTAAATGAATATGTAATAATTAGCTATCGTGTTATCGAAAGAATAAATAAATCAATAAATAAATAAAAAGATATACCTATGTATATATCTATACACATACACATAGGTTACATAATATATGATGGAAGGGTGGAATATAAAAAAAAAAAAACCTAGTACAGATCATGATGATCATTCAAAAAATATATAATACACAAATCATCAAATACACATTAATTGTATTTTCCTAATATTTGCTTATATTGCATTCGTGATCTATATATGTAAAAAAATTTTTTTGGATTTAATTTAATTTTTAGTTTCTAATTTTATTTTTTATGTTTTTTTTTTCAAAAATTGTTTGAACTTTCAATTCTTTCCTACAATATGTATATACAGGTATATATATACATATAGTATATATAATTCTACATAGTAAATAGCATATGTATGAGAAAAAAAATATGTATATACATATAGATATGTATATTTATATGGTATATAGGCGGAATGAACGAGAATGAGGATTATCAGAACTTATAGGTATATAATAGATATATATGTATGTATGTATACGTATTTATGTATATAGATGTAACGTATATATGTATATGTAATATATGTATATGTATATTTAATAATATATATATACGAAGAGCCGGTTTCTCCGTGGATCGATCCAGCAGTGACGTCACGGGGCGCGGAGGCTGCGTAACCATGGTGACCGCCAACGACCCGGACACATCACGGCCCCCAACCCCCACTCCCCCCAACCCCAACCCCAAACCCCGAACCCCACCCCCGCCCCATCTCATCTCCCACAAACCCCTAAGCTTTATTCAATTTTACATCTACCGTTTCACACTTTACCCCGGACTTTCCGCCTTCGACAAGGAAAAACCTCCACTTCATCTATACATATATTTATTTATACAATATACATATGCATTCGAGTAAATATAAATATATCAGTTCAGAGGTGGTTTTTGAGTTATGAAAAAAAAAAAAAATGAACAAAAAATTTGAAACACGTTTTTTTGTTTATTTTTTATTTATTTATTTTTTTCGGTTCTTACATTTTT
>OZ001257.1:17143069-17243038 GCA_963924015.1 Macrophya annulata | reverse complement strand
AAAACATCTCAAAATCAGCTGTCGATTTTATTTAACATACATATATATACATATATATATATATACATATATATATATATATATATATATATATATATATATATATATATATATATATATATATATATATATATATATATATATATATATATATTAGCTGGTCCATCACTGCATGGATGAAACTCTTGTAACGATCAAGATCCACAAGACGATATATGTATATCGTTACTATCATATCGACGTTCTAATTAGATTGTCTTACTCCATTTTCGTAAATTTTTCACGAGAGGCAGAAGACACATGGAGCATGATATTTCTTAAGAGAAAATATAAAAAAAATAAAACGATTTTCGAAAAAAAAGTGAAGTTAGACAATTTGCTAATTAGAAGGTGTAGAAAAAAATAATTTTGTGATTGAAAATTGCAAGAAAGGGGGGGGGGGGGGGGGGGGGGGGGAGGGAATACCCAAAGACAAAAAGAAAGAAAAAAAAACAAAACAAAAACGAAATCAAAAAATCGAAGAGACAAAACTACGTCAAGACACATAATTTTGTATCTGCAGATGATGTATGAGAAAAATAAAAAAAAAATTTTGAATAATACAAGAAGCAAAAATTTACGGATATCCGAACCGAATTTGAAGAAGATAGAAAAAATAAATAAAATGAATAAATAAACAAAGAAAGAAAATTGCTCACGATAAAAAGTTCGAAATTTGATTTTTGTTTCATTTTTTTTTCTTGTCTACGAAATCGAAGAAAATATATACATAGTTAAAAAGACAGAATCTTGTGAATTTGAAAAAAAAAGAACCAAAAAATAAATAAATAAGTTAGAAACAAAATTAAAAGTTACAAAAATAGTTTTAGTTTTTTTCTTTCTCATCAAAGAATTCAATTGAAAAATTATTCGATAATGTGTATACCTAATCGATGATCTCAAATATAGTAATAAACGAATAATTAAATAATAGAATAAAAACTGTTCACTTTTGGTTTTTTTTGTTTTTATTTTCTCTCTTTTTATAAACAAAATAAATAAATTTTTGAACCAATCGATCGATCAGTTTCTTCTTTCTCTCTCTCTCTCTCTTTCTCTTAGTCTCTGTCTCTTTCTTTTGCTCAGTCGGTAAATAATCGTAAAACCTCCCTAATATTCCTGCGCGTTATAAGCATATATACCATATACCTATATACATTCAATATATATATATACCTATATATATACAAAAAGTAGTAAATAGTCTCGATGTTAGATGGTGTTAGTCGATGGTCCAGAGCGCAGCATCCCTTACCCAAGCGCTATCTGGTGTTGATAATTGTTAACTAAAAAGGGGGTTGACGTTAGGTTTAAGGTTTTAGGGTTTACGGGGTTTAGGGTTTAAGGTCGGTGGGGGCCGACGAGGCTACGCTCGTATGTACCTACGCTAGCCTAGAGTACAAACAATAAACTAAAATCAAGGGGCCTTTGCTGCTGCTGCAGTATAAGGGAGCGTGTTTCGGTCCTTATATTATATCACATACATATATATTTGTTATATATATTATTTAACAGAACAAAAAAATACATAAATAATAAATAAAACACTCATCTCATTTCACTGTCTCTCTCTCTCTCTCTCTTTATATATATGTACTATATTTATTTATATATAACTAATAACAACAATAATAACAACGATAATAATAATAATAATAATAATCATATACGAAAATCTTTGGGGTGGGGGAAATACATATATATTATATATATACACGTGTGTGTCTGTGTGTCTGTGTTTGTTCATCTAAAATTAAAATTGAAATATAAACAAATTGATGAAATTGTGAAAGTATATAAAAAATATTTAACATAAAAAAACATATATATTATATACATAATATTGATCGTGAATTTGTGACAAAAAAAAAAAAAAAAAAAATTTTGGCATAACTTGTATATATATATATATATATATATATATATATATATATATATATATATATATATATATATATATATATATATATATATATATATATATATATATATATATATATATATATATATATATATATATATATATATATATATATATATATATATATATATATATATATATATATATATATATACATATGTATAACATATATTATATTATATGTATATATATACATATATATCGAGAATCGCCCTAATTTGAAGTAGAAAATTTTATTATTATATATATACAGCACGCGCAAAGAGTATATAGTTGTATTATATATATAGAGCATATATACCCGGTATAGGGCGATCAGTAAAATGGCTGTGATTTGATGATGGCGGTCAGATATTTTATATATATTATATACGTTAATTTGAGAAAAAGTTATATACCTCTCTTCGTATTGTCTGCACTTTCGTTATTATATTGTTAGTATATAATATATATATATACATCAATAATCAGTGTTTAAAATATAAACCTATATACTGCAGTGGAGAGATCAAAGTGTTTTTCTTTTTATTTAGTTTTTTTTATTTTTTTTTTTTTTTTTTGGTTTTCGATTTTTATTTTATTTTTAGTCTTTTTGTCAAAATTTGAGATCTGACAACAGTTTGTATCGATATATGGGTACACGTATATAATGACGTAATGACGTAATCATCAATTTCAAAAAACAAAACAAAATCAAAAACAAAAAAAACTACCCTAGCTGCATATGAAGAAAATTTCATAAAGAACTGGAACTGAATGTAGCCTACCAAGGTGAGAAACTATTATTAATAACCTATATGTGTACTTTTTATTTCAATTGTTTTATTACATAATTTTGATTTTATCATATCCTATTCACTTTATTTTATATAAGTAAATACATAAATATATTTTATGAATTTATTCTAATTATATTGAATTTATTTATTGATTTTAGGTTCGCTTATATGAAGTAGGCATTCGTTTACAGTGAATGCTTAATGAAAAAATTGAAAAAAAAGAAAAGAAACAAACACCAACAACGGGCTATTTAGAGGGCTGAAATTTCTTTTCATTTCATTCTTTAAAAAATTTTTGTTTCGTTCATTTAATTTTTTAAGTTTCTTTCAATCGTTATTATTTTTATTTTGTTTTTTTATTTATTCATTTCTTCAATCGTACTGAAGCATGAGATCCTACGACGGGGAGAGCAGCTCTGGGGACGAGGATGAACGTAGGGAAGGTCCCCATGAGGCTCATATACAACAAGGTGCATGGCAGAGATCCGGATCACATCCAACATGGGCATGGGATCATCGTGCAGCTGTAAGTTTAGTCATGTACATATAGTTACGTAATTTAATGGAAATAATAGTAAAAATAACAACAGTAATAGCAACAATAGCATTATCAGCAATAATTTCAAGAATAATAGTAATTATATGATAGCAATAATAGCAATATCAGCAATAACTGAAGTACTAATAGCAATAATAACAATATCACCAATCTTATTCCAGGAATAATGTCATAATAGTAAAATTCGAGATTTGACAATAGTAATAGCAACAATAGCAATAATAACAATATCAGAAATAGTTGCAAGAATAATAGTAATTTTAGCAATACCAGTAAAAGTTGCAGTACTAATAACAGTAACAGCAACATCAGCAATAATTTCAAGGGTAATAGTAATAATAGCAATAATAGCGATATCAGCAATAGTTGAAGGAATAATAGTCATAACAAAAATATTGAAAATAATTTCAAAGAATCATAGTAATAAAAGCAATAATAACAATATCAGCAATGATAGAAATACCAGCAATATTAGCAATACCAGCAATAGTTACAGGGATAATTGCAATAATAGCAATGTCATAAATAATTGCAGGAATAATGTTATAATAGTGAAAATAACAATAGCAATAGCACCAAAGACTATATCAGCAATAGTTTTAAGAATATTAGTAATAATAGCAATAATAGCAATATCATTAGTAGTTGCAAGAATAATAATAATATTAACAATACCAGCAATAGCTGCGATACTAATAGCAATGATAGCAACATTACCAATAATTTCAAGAGTAATAGTAATAATAGCAATAATAGCGATATCAGAAATGATAGAAATACCAGCAATATTAGAAATACCAGTAATAATAGCAATCCCAGCAATAGTTACATGGATAATTGCAATAATAGGATTGTCAGCAATAATTGCAGGAATAATGTCATAATAGTGAAAATAACAATAGTAATAGCATCAAAAACCATATCAGCAATAATTTTAAGAATCTTAGTAATAATAACCATAATAGCAATAACATTAATAGTTGCGGGAATAATAGTAATATTAAGAATACCAGTAATAGTTGCGATACTGATAGCAATAATAGCAACATCAACAATAATTTCAAGAGTAATTGTGATAATAGCAATATCAGCAACACCAGCAATAGTTGCCAGAATAATTGCAATAATAGCAATAATAGCAATAATTTAAGTAGTAATAGGAATAAAATAAACAATATCAATATCAGGAATATTTGTCAGAATAATAGTAATAGTGAAAATATTAGCAATAATAGCATAATACTAGTGAAAAAAAAACCAAAATAACTGAAACAATAGTAAAAATATATAGCAACATGGTAGAAATAGTGATAACATTAGTCATTTATAGAAATTATTGCAATACCGTAGTAACATTAGTAACAATAGTAGTAATGTTAGCAATTTTCAAAAATTAAAAATTGTATTTTTTCAGCACCAGCTACCCTCTCAGGCTACGCCGTCCTTAGAATCAATGGGTTACCATCCACCACCAGGAGGATCGCACGGTGGTACAGTACAGCTACCATCAACGACGGGTTACTCATCTGAACATACCCAACAAGGTAATCAAGGAAGAAGAACACCACTAGGTGCTGTTGGTTTAGGAGGTTTTTATTTCCAACAACAACCCCAGCCCCAATCGTCATCCGCCGCAAGTTTATCGGACGAGAACAGACCGGATCACGAAAGGTATAAAAATAATTGTTAAATCAAAAATGAAATCATGTATATTATAGCATAAAGGATATAAAACGAATAAACAATTCATTTACCTTTTTTTCCAGACCTGGTGTCTCGCGTCTAAATTGTCCACCGAAGACTAAGACAACGAGACAAGGGAAAAGCGTACGTCTTAATATAAATGCAAGGGAAAGACGCAGGATGCACGATTTGAACGACGCTTTGGACGAATTACGTTCCGTTATACCTTACGCACACAGTCCGTCCGTAAGAAAATTATCAAAAATAGCTACCCTACTATTGGCAAAAAACTACATCCTTATGCAAGGTAACAATATTTTTTATTTCAGATCTGAATGTAAAGAAAAAAACATTTTTCAAAAATAAAAATATTCATTTTATCTAGATAAAAAATTATCTGTAGAGATAATATTATCTAGATGATAAATTATCTACAACTTCTTTATTTCGATGGAAGATTATCTTGAAATAAAAACAAAATTGCAAAAATAAAAATATTTATTTTATTTAGATAAATAATTATCTGTAGAGATAATACTATCTAGATGATAAATTATCTACAATATCTTTATTCCGATGGAAAAATATCTTAGAATTTAGATTGATGAGGAGGTAAAAAGAAGCTAAAATATACTTAATCATCTTTAATCTTATCTAGATAATCAGATAATCTTTATTTATCTTATCTGAAACGATGGGACTGAGTTTTTATCTGTTATTAACCTTGCAGGTAACGCGTTGGAGGAGCTTAGGCGAGTTATCGCAGTTCTTCAATCCCCGCATGCTCATACAACAGCATTGCCACCGACACCAGCATCTTACGATCTACTGCACGGTTTTCCCGGAAAGTTATTCCAGGGTGTTCAAGGCGTTGTTCAAGGTACCGGTTCTACGGCCGGTCAAACAGGGAACTCTTCTTCTTCTTCGTCTCAGGTTGTAGCTGCAGGTAGTGCTGCTGGTGGCGGTGGTCAGCCTACAGACAGCGCTGGCGGTAGCGGAGAATCGACGTAAAATCTAAACAGATTAGATAAAAAAGAAAAACAAAACAATAGATGATGAAAAAGAAGGAGGAGAAGATTGAAAAAGAGAAAGAAAAAATAATAATAATATTTAAACAAAAAAAGTAATACCAGAAAATACCAAAAATGAAATAAATATTAAGGTCTGCCATAAATTATTATTATTATACTAATATTTATATAGAAACTCAAGAAAGTACTAGTCAGTAAGAAAAATCTAGTCCATGAATAGTATTTATATAATAATAATAACAATAACAATAATAATAATATTAATGATAATGATGATGATGATTAATATTAATGATAGAGCAATAAGACGTCCATGAATCGTCGTCTCTGATCCAATACAGCGAGTGTCTCTATACTTTTTCGTTTTTCGTTTTTTCTTTGTTTTATTTTTCTCTGTTCTATTGCCAGAGTCAATCTGATTCAAATTTGCTTATTAATTTTTTTTTTTACAATTTTATCTAGATTATTTACATCCATTCAAAAATTATCTCATTTTTTTGTTTGTTTTTTACAGATAATATATTAACATAAGGATTTAATAATAATTATTCAATACGTCGACTTTTTTTTTCATACGTATAGATACTTAATTTCGTTGTTTAATATCTCTTTGATAATTTCATCTATACTAAATCATCTAGATAAATAATCTATAATAATATCAATCTTATCTTCCAAGTTTCTTTATTTATGAAATTATTTATTTATTTATTCGTTCTTTAGTTTTTTGACTTTGTTCACGTGTTTTTATTTTTTTATTTTATTACAGATAATCTTAACAGAATTTTTATAATATTTTATCTCATACAAATATATGTTATATAGTAGATTAATAATTTCTACACAAAAAATAAATCTAATTAGCTGCGGGTAATTTTTTTTTTTTTTTTGTTAAATGTTTTTTTCAAAATTATAATTTAAAACCAATTTATATAAAAATAGTCACATATTTTTATTTACAACGAACAATTAACGATCATGTTAATTAAATACGCTATTACTTTTGATTTAATATTTATTTATAAGTATCTATATAATATACAGAGGAAATCACGTCTTTCCAATACTTCAATTATTTCCGTCTATAAAGAAGAAAACACGATAGTCAATATATAGTATGTGATATGTGTCAAAGATATGTATAATTATTGTGATAGTATACATATACATATATATTATATACATAATAATAATAATAATTATAATAATAACAACAACAATAATAATAATGAGTTATTAATTTATATACATCGATTATATTATTATATGAAAAAAATTATATTAATTATTATAGTAAGAAATTATTATATACCACTACCTATATATATATAAATAATTTATTGAATTCAATCGTGCGGTTGTTGAGATGCGAGGATGAAGAGAGAATAGAAGAAGATAACGAAAATTGTAAAACCAAAAAAAAAAGAAAACAGAAATGATTGTTCATTTTTACGCCAATTTTACTTTCACGAATAACTAGATATATATACTAATATATAAACTATTATGTCTAGATATATATATGAAAATAATAATTCACCACTTTATATTATATACATACTACTATATGTATATATATATACATGTATGTAGGTATATGAAAAATTATGAAAGAAAAGCAATAATATTGTAACGATTTATATAAAGTGAAGATAAAAGCAAAAAATATTATAAACGAAAAGAAAGATTACGATTAATAATTATTACATAATTATATATTATACATATTGAAATTAACAGTATTTGAAATGCTACATACTTATACATATATACCTATATGTATAGATAAATAA
Organism: Macrophya annulata; assembly: GCA_963924015.1. Classification (NCBI taxonomy): domain Eukaryota; kingdom Metazoa; phylum Arthropoda; class Insecta; order Hymenoptera; family Tenthredinidae; genus Macrophya; species Macrophya annulata. The sequence goes on along the minus strand of OZ001257.1, from coordinate 17,235,233 downwards.
TAATTAATTTTAGTATAGGTATATATGTATATATAATATATTATAAATAATATACTGAAATAGGTATACTAAATATATTATACGTAGATTTGTAGTAGAAGGAATGAATTGAGTAATTAAATAAATCTACAATTTTAATTAATTGATTATTAGTAATTAGACAGCCGATAAATAATAACGTAAAAATTATATTTAACAACAAAGAAAACATAAAAAAAAAACGAGAAGCCATAGAAAAAAAAAAGATCGATTATTTTGTACATTATGTATGTACCAGCATTACAATTATGATAACATCATAATTGTATCAATTTATGTTGAAAATTGTAATATTCTCTGATTTTTAAGATAATTATTCTCAACTTTAATTCTCGTTAAGATTTCTCAATATTTTTTTCTAAAGATATCAAAATTGTAATTCAAATTCAGATTCAAATTGAATAATTCAAATTCATATCGAATATAGATTCAAATCTAAGTCGAAGTTGAAGTCGAGTCTTATTCAAATTCAAATTCAAACGAGATTTGAATGCAAATTACATTCAAATTTAGACTTGGATTTTAGTCACATTAAAATCAACGCGATTCTAATTCAAATTCAAGTTTGAATTGAATTAAAAAAAAAGATGAAAACAAATTCAAATTGAAATTCGAGTCTTCTTATAGCGTTTTTGACTGGTTACACTCGTGTACACTGAGTGCACACCAGAGTCACGCACCGTGTTTTGCTGATACCTTGGCACCTAAACACTGCTCAACACACTTTTCATGCACCGTGTTTTGCTGGTAACGTTAGTGCAAGAATCTTGCACCGAGTGCAGAAAATTTTTGGACCTCGTGTCGGTGTAGTGTAGGCCACGGCAAATATGAACAATGGCCGCGCAGAGAGCAAAAATAATGCTAGTTACCGAGATCCTTTCAGCAACGTCGAGTAGTGATGATGAAGAGATAATTATTGCTTTAGGAGATAAACAAATCAAGGCCAAAGACATCAATTTATCAACAATTTTTGAAAAAATTGATGATTTTCATCAATCATCATCAATTTATCAACAATCTTTAACAAATTGATGATGTTGGCCTTGATTTGTTTATTTCCTAAAGCAATAATTATCTCTTCATCATCACTACTCGACGTTGCTGAAAGGATCTCGGTAACTAGCATTATTTTTGCTCTCTGCACGGCCATTGTTCATATTTGCCGCGGCCTACACTACACCGACACGAGGTCCAAAAATTTTCTGCACTCGGTGCAAGATTCTTGCACTAACGTTACCAGCAAAACACGGTGCATGAAAAGTGTGTTGAGCAGTGTTAGGTGCCAAAGTATCAGCAAAACACGGTGCGTGACTCTGGTGTGCACTAAGTGTACACCAGTGTAACCAGTCAAAAACGCTATTAAAGTTAAAGTTCAAATTAGGGTTAAAATTTTGTATCAAATTGACATTCAAATTCAAGATGAGTTTTAGATTGAAACTAGACCATTTCAGACTAAAGTTTTTACATCAATTCCACGTTCAAATTCAAATCGAATTTCCGATTAAAACCAAATGGATTCAACAATTCAGATTCAAATTAAATCCAACTTCAAGTCCAAGTCTAATTCCAATTCAAATTCATGTGAATAAAACAGAGACAAGCAAATTCAAGTTGAAATTCGAGTCTTCTCAGAATTCCAGTTCAGATTCGACATCAAATTTTATATCAAATTGACATCCAAATTCAAGATGAATTTCAGATTGAAACCAGACCAATTCAGACTGAAGTTCTTACATCGATTCCACGTTCAGATTCAAATCGAATTTCTGATTAAAACCAAATACATTCATCAATTCAGATTCAAATTAAATCTAACTTCAAGTCCAAGTCTAATTCCAATTCAAATTCATTTGAATAAAATAAAGACAAACAAATTCAAATTGAAATTCGAGTCTTCTTAAAATTCAAGTTGAAAATTTTATATCAAATTGACATCCAAATTCAAGATGAATTTCAGATTGAAACAAAACCAATTCAGCAATTCAAATCTAATTTCAATTCAACTACAATTCCAAGTCAAACTCGAATTGAAATTAAAACAAGCAAACAAAAGAGTAAAACAAATCGAGTTTATATTCGAATTCAAATTCAAACTCAAATCCATTACACCAAAATCCTCAAACTTGAATTGCATTTGCTCCTGCCGGACGGCAACCAAACTAACAAAAGAATCTCCACAACCAACCAAGTAAAATTATAGGTTATAACTTCTCGTATCGTGGGTAAAGCTTGGTCGGTTAGCTGGCTCTGTTAGGTCGGAGGACTGAGGAGTGAGAGGCTCTAGACCTCCGTACACACACACACATACACATACTAATATTCTCTGTGTGTATTAGAGCGTTGAGAGCGTCGAGTGCGAGTGGCGCTGGCGTTAGCAGATCCAATATGGCCGAGGGTGTCTGCGTCACGGAGTGAAATACCAATATTCCAATATAAAAAAAACGCGATCAGTGAAAATATCTATCGAATAAAATAGGGACATTAAAAAACGGTTTTAACAATCAAAACCCCCGCTTCGTCACTCGCCTTAAAATCTGCAACCCCCATATTGATACTGTTCAAAAGTTTAAACCGTGTACCGAACGGTGACATACAACGAAATGTAATTCGCCGTTTTATAAGGTCAGTAAATACAAAAACTAAAAATTAAATACACTCGCTTTATAAATCACGATATTAAATCGTCCATATCACATCCCTTAACCCTGACAGATTATGACGGCGATTTCTCCCGCCGCTATTCTTAAGATTATAAAAACTCTCTCTCTCTCTCTCTCTCATTCACTCTTATCTATATCTTTCTCTCCTTAATTCAACACATTATCTACACAAGATACCCTGAACTACGAGCTGTAATAACCGACGCTTGGAATCGGACGCCGCAGAAGAGTAAAATCGAATTGAATCAGTTCATTTGTTTGTTTCATTAATTCATTAATTTTATTATTTGTTTCAGTGTTAATTTATTGGTCTTATAATATTCTGTTTTCATGTCCTTGTTTTTGTTGTCCCCGTTTTTGGTTGTCGCTTCTTCTTTTTTTATTATTATTATTATTATCGAAAACAGTAGACGATATATACTGTGTGAAATATATTTATAATTTTAATACGATATGGTGTAGGTATGTGCCTACACTGCATGTTACTAACTTATCCTATCTTATCCTATCCTATCGTATCATATCATACACTACTCTGTACCCCACTCCTTTTTATTTTTATTTATTTATTTATGTACATTGTCGAGTGCGACTGTAACGCCCTCGCACAACCGAGCTGTGATACCTATTGAACTTAAAATTATCGCGTAAGTATGTGACCGTCATACGATTCTAATAAAATAATCAACAGAACAAAAGAAAGTGATTGTAATTCAACAAAAATATATCGAGTGGGTTGTTTTAGAGAATAAATTGAAAGAATTTTATCTTATTAGTTACTAATAATTAATCAATGAATAAATAAATGAATTGATATAATAATAATCATATATACATTCTGTGTATAAAAAACTGAACCTAATTTTCATTTGTCTACTACATAATTTTTATTTTTTTTTTATTTTTGATTTTAATTGAAAAGAAACTAACAGAAATAAAAATACAGTCGGATAATAAATTTTAGTTTATGTATTTGTAGCTTGAGGGTTAGCTTTACGTCCGACAGAGCGCGTCGTCGTCTTGTATTAAGTTTATACAAAGATCGGTGAAAGAGAGAGAGAGAGAGAGAGAGAGAGAGAGAGAGAGAGAGAGAGAGAGGTAAAGGCTAAAGACTAAAAGTATTATAAGCATACGATGATTGATGATATAAAATACATATATTTTTTTTTTCAAATAGTTTCTCAATTCTCGTTATTTTGTTAAATTTTCTATGACCCAAAAATCAAAAGTTATTCCGAAATTTTATATATAAATATGTGTAGTCGAGGATTTTCTTTTCAATTGTTATTATTATTATTATTATTATTATTATTATTATTATTGTTGTTATTATCATTGTTATTATTTAATTAACGTAATTTTCGAAGTATATAGGAGAAGAAAAGAATAAATAACGAATCACCTGAACATAAGATATAATAAAAATAGAGGAAGAAAAAGGACGGAGAGTGGAGAAGAGAAGAGAAGAGTTGATTTTACGCGCTCTGCATATACAGCATCAGCGATCAGGGCGATTGCGGTAGCCCAACGTGACGTCACGGGATACAAAACAAGTCGGTCAACGTTTCCAGAGGCTCTAGGGTGCCCGCCAAGTGTTCAACTCCCGTTCAACTCCGGTTCTTGTTCCCGTTTTCTTCTAACTCCTACCTTAAAACCTGTAGAACATCCAATAACATGGAATTAAATAAACAATAACAATAATATATTATTAACAATGATAGTAACGGTGTAAATTTATTGTTATAACAATGATGGTTATTAATTTTTTCTTTTGTTTCTTTACTTGAAGGTTTTGTCGTTGTTATTTTATTTTATTTATTTTTTTTTTTTTTGGTTATTTTGTTTTTTTGTTTTATACATATTTAATACATACCATACAATCATATTACATGTACATACATCCATACCTGCCCATAATACATACATACATACAGGGTGTCACAAAATTCATACCGAGATTTTCACAGGGTGCCCAAAATCTTTATCAGAAATGAAATCGAAATTTCCTTAACCGATTTCTTTCTGAGATGCATAGATTTTACGTTATAATTATTTTCATTCCAACCAATGACGCGTGGCCTATACAACCGAGCGTGTGTCGGTGTGCTTACCGCTCGTTTGTGTACGTGACTTCCACCTTCACGATACTTCTATCGCTGCAGAAAGTTCAACCGTGTACACAACCGATCGGTATAAGCACACCGACACACGTCCGGTCATAGACAGCTCGTCATTGGCTGGAATCAAAATAATTGTAACGGAAAATCTATGCATATCAGAAAGAAATCGGCTAAGAAAATTTCAATTTAATTTTTTTTTATCAAGATTAAATCCTGTGAAAGTCTCGGTATTAATTCTTTGACACCCTGTACATTTACAGTAATAATTGTTTTATATATATATATATATACATATATATATATATATATATATATATATATATATATATATATATATATATATATATATATATATATATATATATATGTATACGTTTATAATATCTGTAATGTATAAACGAGTCTTCTTTTTTTTGTTACGTCTCTTTTTATTTGCCACAATTTATTCTACTTTTTTTTTCCTTTTCGTTTTCGTTTTCGTTTTTGTTTTGATTTTTTTTTTTCAATTTTTTACTTCATTTTTTTGTCGCACGCGGATCCGGAGTCTATCACAATAATCATGATATGCGCGCGCACACACACACACACACACACACACGCGCACACACACACACACACACACACACACACACACACACACACACACACACACACACACACACACACACACACACATGATACGAGTCGCCGGTAGCGTGGCATAGCGCGTGAAGACAGACCGGCTATACTTATATATATATATATGCTATGCTATACCATGCAGCAACGCTACGCTATAATTGCGTTCGTTCGTTCGTTTTTCGAACGTATAGCGTATATACGTTACGTATAACGCTAAAGTACAAGCGTGTGTGCGTTTGTGTGTATAGGTATAGCGTAGGAAAGATCGGGCACCAAGAGGCGTTGCTATGGGTAACCGACATCGATTCACCCTCCTCTCCACCGCCACCTCAACCTCCACAATCCACCTCCACCGCCGCTGCCACCTCTTCGCCCTTAGAGCCGTCGTCAGTCCTTTATACCCCCCCCCCCCCCCCCCCCCCCCCCCCCGAAAGCTAACCCCTACCTACTTGCTGCGCCGCACGATACATCCATACGTTGTATATAGATATACAACGTTCCATACGTATAATACGGTGATGATCGTTGCTAGGCAACCGATACTTCTACCTACACCATCCGATACTATACGTATATGTATACTATACAGATGTCTGTATTGCGTATTGTTTCTATTGTTGCGCGCGGAGGGCTGCACCAAGAGTTGGTTTTTTCTTTTTTTTATTTATTTTTTTTCTTTTTTCGATCTTACCGCATCTCAATAAAAGTTCCACACATCGACGTTCCAGACATTGTTTTTTTTTTTTTTTTTCTTTCCTTTTGTATTATCGTTCTGAAAAATGTATGAAAATATTTCCGTTCGAATGAGCGGGAGATTTTTTTTTTTTTTGTGGAATTGTACTTTTTTTTTTATATTTTCTTTCCCACCGTTCTTCGTGTAAGATTCTGTAAAACAATCGTTTGAGAATTCGATTTTCAAAAAAAAGGAAAAAGAAAAACAAATTGAGCAAATACTTTACTTATTTAGTTAAGTTTTACAAGACGTGTCTGTTACTCAGGACGAATTATAGTGCAGGACGTTGGGAATGGTCAGTTACAGAAACGTCAGGGTGTACAGTGAAGGAGTAGAGTGAGAGGATGTAAATATAATACTACGAGAAACGGAAAGCGGGAAGCGAGAAGTAGAGGATAGAAAGAGAGAGCAAAAAGAAAGAGAAAGAGAGATAGAGAATTTCGTGACGCGGGAAACTCAGACACGGGTGTATGGCGGGTTGCTGTAAACTCACTGTTGCGTGGAGATAGTTGTCGTACGACGAGGAACTGTGACGACTATAACCTTCCTACGTATCTATACCTACCTAACTTGCCTTTCGTCGCGTCACGAGGTGTACGACGACGAGGACGAGGACGGAGGAGAACACCTTTCTACCATGTACTAGGTACTATATTATATCGACGTAGGTCGCCTTGGGTCGGAATGATTCGGGAATACTCGTTGAATCGCGCCGGTTGCGCCCTTGTAGTATATCACGATATACACATATAGGTATATATATATATATATATATATATATATATATATATATATATATATATATATATATATATATATATATATATATATATATATATATATATATATATATATATATATATACACTGGTATATAATGTACACGTACACACAGTTATCTGTGTACATATATATATATATATATATATATATATATATATATATATATATATATATATATATATATATATATATATATATATATATATATATATATATATATATTATGTATTGATTATTATATCCTTTTGAGCGGGAAATCCACCCGCGGTTTTACGTAAAGTACGTACATACATACATAGAAATATGTACGCTTTTAAATAAAGATAAAAAGACTCTGTTTTATATAATAGTATTCATATGTATGCGTTTGTGATGGAAAGGTTACAGAAAGAAAGCTAAAGCAATCAAAGAAACAATGAAAAAGCAAAAAAATAAGAATCCCATTCATTCATCCGAGTCTGTATATTCTAGTTCCTAGTTCCTAATCCTTAGTTCCTTAGTTTGTAACTCTGTTATTCCATATTCCGTTTCAGTCTTCAGTTACATCGAGTATAATAATACCCCCTTCAATTTTTTTTTTTTTTTTTTTTCTTTTTAAATATATCTCTTTTTATATTTTTATTCAATGGCGAACTGTACCGCGGGTATAACGGTGCGACCGCGCTACCTAAAGCGCGGGGATCGACCCCTTTTCGACTTTCGTCAAAGAGAGGTTCTGCGAGGGGGTCTAATGCACAATTTACACTGTACAGTGTACAGCTACAACGCTACGCTGCGAGACGCGCGCGGCTCTCACGCGGCTGGTGGTCTTGTTATTCCTCTATAAACGCGCATGCGCATGTGCTATAAATTTAGAGAGAGAGGAACGTAGGAACAGTGTGCGCAGAAGCGGTTTGCGCCGCTGTTTGGTTCGTTGAACCACTCCGAGCTACCCATGAACCGCACCGCACTACCGCATCGAGACAGACGAGCTCGAGACAACCAAAGCCAAATACATACTTTCCGACTCTCTCAGTAGTCATTCTACTCCGAGATATTGAGCGGTACGGACGGAGTACGGAGGGAACAGTAGTTATTCTACATAACCTAACCTAACTAGAGACTTGACTTAAACGACAATTTCGTATTAAATAAATAAAAAGATATTATTTTTTTGTTTTCGGACTATATTATACTACACGTCCATATGTCTCTATAAACGAACTATCATACTATTGCTACGTTCTATACGTCTAGACTGTAATTAATTAATACAAACAATATTTCGTTCTTTTTTTTTTTTGTTCTCTTTCATTTTTTATTGATCCCTCCCCCTGAAGAGAGAAAATATAAAAATTAATTGATACATCGCTCTCTTTCTTTATCTAAATTTGAATTTCGAATATAGAACCGGTTCTTGTTTTACCCCGTTTATTTATTTGGCGGAAAATAACACACAACTTAATCTGTGATATACTTTGTTTATAAAGTTGGGATACACGTTATATACGAAAAATTTAAATATACTTAATAAGTTACTCAATTAATTGATTGATTGATTATTTATCTACTCGGGGTGCAGGGTTAAGGGTAAAAAATAAATTATCATTCGAGATGTAAATCAGGATGGAGGAAATAGAAGAAAACACGTTTCGACGGTTTTTTTGTTTTCAGTTTTTTCTTTTTTTTTTGTGACTGTTAATGCGATTTCATTCAATTATTTCAGTAGAAAATAAATAAAATAAACAAGTAAATATATTAAAAAAAAAAAAAAAATAAGGGAGCAACAAATTTATTGAAAAACTGGAAAGGAAAACAGCAATAGAAATAGAAAAAAAGCAGGTAATTTGGCAGCAAACTTGATGGACTAACCTGATAGAATTTTCCCACCCGGATTTTCTCAAATTCAAACAAAAGTATTATTCTTCGTTTTTAGAAATCGGAAAAATTGGACCTCGTTTCGGTACTCACGATTTAAAAAAAAATTAGTCGAACAAAAAACAAAAAATTGACTGCGTGATTACTTTCGAGTAGATTTGAAAGTATGCAAAAATAAGGGATAAAAAAAAAACACACACATTTCGAATGCTTCAGAGTATAAACACAAAGAATTCTGGCGGCAAATTGATCCATCCTACTTGTTCCATACCTTAATCCCTTCCTACGTGTTCTTTTCCTCCCTATTTTTGAATCCGGGGAAAAACCATAACGTGAAATTCTGATCGACATTTTGAGGATCATGAGAACCTGGTAAAGTCGTCTTCCCTCTCTCTCTCACTCTCTGAAGTATCGGAAGTCAGAAAGACACATAGAGAGAGAGAGAGAGTTGAAAGAATCAATCGAATTTTTCTTCCACCGGATCTCAAAATCCTCAACACGTTTTAATAAATCCAAAATCGTTCGAAACACCGGCGAAACGCGCGGCACTGCCGACTTATTGATCCCTAACTAGAGTCCCTCGGTTCTTCTCTTCTGGCTTCTTCTTCTTCTTCTTCTTCTTCTCTGTTTATTATAATGTTGAAAATTTTTCAACTAAATGAAAACAGAAGAAAAAGAAAAAGAAAACTAAAAAGAAACACAATAAAAATCTCTTTTCTCCTTTGTGCTTCATCCGACTTATCGCGTTGTCTTCTTTCTGATCCTCCAGTCGATCATCATCATCATCGTGACATCAGGGATTTGAAACCTTCAAAATGGAAACCGAGTCGCCTTCGACCGTAGACCGAGGCCTGATCGAGTCCCAAGAAGAAGAAGCATCATCATCATCATCTTCTTCGTCGATTCCAAAGTCGTCGTTATCTACATGCCCAGTGTCTCCTCAATTCTCTTCCGCCTCTCCGTCATCGTCCGGACCATCTCTCCACACGAACGACAGAGATTTTTTACCAATAAAAACGGAGATAAAAAAAATGGGTGTTGAAATATCGGACGAAAGAGCTGAGCAACTCAAAAATGACGTTAGAAGATTGTCTCCGGAGGTAGTAAGTCTCCGGGAACGTACCCTAGGCGAGATATCCCTCACGCCAGACTCGTCCTTCTTCGAGGTTGATGAAGACCGTGAAAAGGAGTCTGAAAATGTGGAAAAAACGCCTTCCCGTTTGAACGGTGAACCATCCAGTTCAGAGTCATGGTCGAGCACTGAAAAGTCGTCGAATTGTGAGGAACTGGTGATAATCGGTAGCTCCGATTTGAAAAGGGACGAATGTGGTGGTGCTGGTGATGATAGTGCTGATGTTTTAGTCGTCGTTAACGATAGGACTGATCGTGGTGTTAAAAAAATTGACGATTCCAATAAAAACTGTGATGGTACAGTTGTTTCTGATCACTTAACACCGAGTACTTCCATAGCAGTGATAGAAAAGCTCGCGGAAGATGAGGAGATAGTTTTTGTCGGTGTTAATGTCGCTCATGTTCAACTCCAGTCCTCTTCTTCGTCCTCTTCATCATCTTCGTCATCTTCTTCCTCTTCTTCTTCATCCTCTTCTTCTGCTTCTTCGCCGACGATCAACTCCATTAACTTTATGATCGCGTACCCCGAGACCAGTCCATGCAGTTCCACCGAGAGTGCTGATCAAGATCCTCTTAGAGGAACTGAAGAGACGGACTCCGACAGTTCGGAACCTACTTCCTTGCAGACTGCGGTTTTAAGTGCCGTCAATGACGAGGTTGATCTTCAAATGCAGAATGAAGGATCAAACGGAACCGAAATTATACTTTCTTGCGATAGAATTGAACCTGAACAGTTCACCGAGGACTCTGCCGAAAGCCTTGCTCTTGCCACTGGTAACAGAGACGAGGTGAGGTCTGATGGAAGTGATTCTGGATTGGGTGGAGAAATTCCTGGAGACCATAACGGGAACCAAGGAGGAACCGCCCCCGAAAGCGATTCGGAAACATCGTTCTTAGACAGGATACCGGACGACATACTGTCCGATAAGGATAAAAACGGTTTGTTATATCGCTTAATCATCGGTTCAGAGACTGATGAATATTCCACACCAGGTGTTGGCTCTGGAAATACATTTTTCGAGCTTTTGAATGCTGGTTTTAATGGTTTTCAACTCGGTTATCACACTCTAGGCCCGAGATAAAGCTTTCGCCGAATGTACACGCTGGGTGTTGGCTTTGAAATTATGCTTTTCGAACTTCTGAAGGTCATCCTTACCTTCTCCAAACTCAATGCTCAAGTTTAAAGCCCTAGATGAAGTTTCCGCGAATGTACACGCCAGGTGTTGAACCAATAGTTCTGTTTTCGTTATTTTCATACAGAAATTATCTGTTATTGATCTCGAAATTCCTGCCCTCTAACTTTCAAAGAGTGTAACTCGTTGAAAAAAAAACTTCTTCACTTCAAGGACCATGAATGGCAAACTAATAATTGAAAAAAATTGAATCTTCGAATCATTCGAAAGATGATAGAAATCTTCAAGCTAAAGAATGCTTCTCTTCCCATATATTTACAATTTTTGTTTTCAACGAGTTACACTCTTCGAAATCCACGGCTCAGGAATTACCTATGAATTCCAAGAAAATTTTCCTCCACATAATCGATCCTCATCTATTTTCGTGTAGTGTCCGACCAGCTAGACGTTTTCGTACCAGTTCCCGACGATGTTGATCCTTTGGGATCTTGTCAAGTCACAAGGCCAGTTCTCATAACGACTCCGATACTCCCGGTTCTCCGTAGCCCACCGAAGAGCAATCTAAAGAGGAGACTGACCGATTGTATGGAGGGAGAGCCAAACCCTAAGAGAAGCAACCCTGATGAGTCGCAAAAGAAGAAACGGAACATTCACTTCGATGCTGTGACTGTTTACTACTTTCCAAGAGCACAAGGGTTCACCTGTGTCCCTTCACAGGTGAGAAAGGAGTTAGATTTAGAACATTTCCTTCAACTTTTGACCTCATCATCATCATCGCAAGTCTTTACAATTCGAATTTTTCATTCAGGGTGGCAGTACGTTGGGTATGAGTGCAGCCCACACTCATGCTGAGAGATTTTCTCTCACTGAACATGCCGCTGAACAACGTAGAATACATCGTGCCAGGTTGGCTCAATTACGTTCAGAAAGAGCAGCTAATAACGTTGTAGAGGCTGCTTCAAGCTCTGAAGATCCCAGCGATGACACTGACGAGGAACCTAGCGATGCTGAAGAACTGGACATCGACAGCTACTACTTTCTCCTACCTGTACCGACCTGGCAAAGGAGAGCCCTTCTCAGGGCTGCTGGTGTCCAGAAAATAGATACTGTTGAAAAAGACGAGTGTCGTGATATCAGGGCGAGCAGAAAACACTGCGGATGTGGATGCAAAGGATATTGCGATCCAGAAAGCTGTCCATGCAGCAGAGCTCATGTCAAATGCCAAGTATGTTGAAATTTAGTCGATTTTGTAAAGCCTTTTGCAAAAAATGAAAATACCAGCTTGTGCAATGGAAATGGTTGACCCATTTCGGACGAGCCAGGCTAATATTTTCGAAACTAAGCAAGATACAGGAAAATACTTGAGACAAAAGTTGTAGGATTTTGAAGAGGACATTTGATAATGCTATGGGTTTCAAACTTTTATAAAGTCTTATGGGGTTTTTATGAGGTAAAGTTTGTTTTTTAAATGGAAATTTCTATTTTTCATTTCAGATTTATAAACTAACCAAAAAAAAGATACATAACTTTGATAGGAAACTTTCTTTTCTTAACAGAAACAGTCATGAATAGTCGTTTCAAAGATGTCTTAAGGACGTTATCTGGTCTACAAACTGTCCCCAAATCTTTAACACCAAAATCGTGAATTCTAATTAAATTTTTCACCACCAAAGGTGGACAGGGCTGGTTTTCCTTGCGGTTGTTCGCGAGATGGTTGTGCGAACAGTTCAGGAAGGATAGAATTCAACCCTGTCAGAGTACGGACACATTTTATCCACACCCTGATGCGTCTGGAGTTAGAAAAGAAACACCGTGACGAAGATTGCACAGACATTCGTGACATGGACAGTCAACCACCACTCCAAGGACCTTTGAGAGACGTAAGAGGCCTTTCAGTAGCTACCAGCGATCCATCCTGCAGCATAAATGGAAGCGGTTTTACTACTCTTCATTACACAACTCAACCAGATGTGATTTCTTGTCAACCTGATATCCCAGGAACCAGGGAAGACAGTCTAGACCTTTACGCAATACGTGATGACTGCTATCCAACTAGCGAAGACACTGTGGACAGTATCGCTCAGAGTCAAACACATCAGCATCATCATCAACGGAAGCTTCTTCATCCTCCTGAATTCGTACAGACATTTCAGACATTTTCTGGACCGGTAAACAATACTTCTGGTGTTCAACAGTTCCAACAAAACAATTACCAGGATTATCAAGCTTACCAAACCCTCCCTTCAACATCTAGAGGTCAATTTCATCAACAATTTCAAACAACACATACAAATCAAGGATTTTCTCACTACGGAGTATACGTTGGTGATAATAACATGCCAGGATGTAATCAGACGGCTAATTTATACGATGGAAATTTTACACAGGATGATGGTTCGCCACCTTCTCAGTACACTAATTTAAATTCTGTACAACCTTTGATTGGAAATAATACCGTCGTTAATTCACATCAACAAATAGCCAAGTTAGAACCTTTCTCCGAACTTTTGGCTGGCCGTTATTCTTACTATGGTGAAGTAGAACCAACACAAAACCATGTTGGGTATCCTGCTACAAACGGGGCTAAAAATGATGGTGATAAAATGATCACAGATCAAAATTTGACTGTTGAAAATCAGGGAATTGTAGATGGACAAAATGGGACGGTTGTCACGGAAGAATGTGACGAAAATTTTGGAGAAATTATTAAAAAATCTATGGTAGAGACTGTGTCTGCGTAATGGATTAATGATTATCGATTATTAAAATATTATAAAAATTGAATATAATTTATAGAAAGAGACAAAACTTTTCAGATACTTAAATATTATTTATTATTTACAATATAAATAAATAGAAAAAAAAAGTATCGTACTAAGGTTTTTGACCAATACATTGAAAAAAAAAAAAAAAAGTGGGATCACCGGTTTAGCGAAACGTTTATACTGTATTAGGTCTACAAAAATTAGCATCTTAGATGCTATAATACGATTTTAATATACACATATAAACACGCTAATAAGTTACTCAGAGATAAAAATTTCAGACAATTATTTACCACCGAAAATTGAATTGGAGGGCAGTTTTTTTTTTTTTGATTAAAACAAAAAAACAATAAAAATCAGTTTTCGGGGTTTTCGTCGGAGGCAGCGATTGATCTGAATGACCGGTTTTGGTCCGAAAACTGTTTTTTTTTTTTTATGTTTAATAAAAAGAAGAAGAAAAAATCATCAATTCGAAAGATTCGAGCAGACTTTTTGATCGCAGTGAGCGAGTAGACGAGAGAAAGACAGAGAGAAATTATATTGACATGAAGAAATATAACAAAAGATTGTCTCCAAAATATGAAGAAAACAAAAAACGAAAAAAAAAATATATAGTTCGAAGAGTTATAATAATTGTTCTTATAGTTTGTCAGTATTTTTTTTTTTTTTTTCTTTTTTTCTTTATATTTCGTTTCTCCAAATACTCGAAAAGATGTATAGATCGATAATCGATAAAACAAGATCTGGGGAAAGAGGATTACGATATCCACACAAGGATGCAGGAAGTTATTATAATCTTTCTGTAAATTTGTTATTTTTTGATTTTTTTTTGTATATAAAAATGTTGCAAAACTTTTCATAACGGTGAGAATTTCCCGTTTCCAAACATAACGAAAATTAAATATAATTCTGCTCCTCAATAGCGAAGTTTCATTTTATTTTATTGGTTTTTTATTTTTTTTATTTTTTGAATTTCTTTCCTCAGTGTAATTAATTAACGCCGTGGGTTCCGAGTTTGGAACCAATAAAAACGTTTTTTTTTTTTCTTGTTTCTTGATATCCTCCGATATATGCGTCAAATTGATATTTGTATTGGATTTTTTTTTTTCTTTTCTGGTCTTTTCTTTGTAATTTTTGATTATTAATTTGTTTTTTTTTTGTATTTTTTGTTTTTTCTCTATCTATTTGACTATAAGTACGAATATACTTACGATCCATAACGATAACGAATGATGACGATCGCTGAATTAATTCAATTAAATATATATATATATATATATATATATATATATATATATATATATATATATATATATATATATATATATATATAAATATAAATATGAATATAACAAAACAAATAGTTATATTAAATAAATATAATATTATTAAATTTATACTAAACAAGAAAAGAAAAAAAAATTTTTAAAAATAAAATAAAATAACAAAAACAGAAACAACAACGTGAGATTAAAATTGGGTGAATCAGAGTCGTTCATTGTGCTTTTTTTTTATTCCTAAAGTTCAAATATTAACATATATATGTATATATATATATATATATATATATATATATATATATATATATATATATATATATATATATATATATATATATATATATATATATATATATATATATATATATATATATATATATATATATATATATATATATATATATATATATATAATATATATATATATATATATATATATATATATATATATATATATATATATATATATATATATATATATATATATATATATATATATATATATATATATATATATATATATATATATATATATATATATATATATATATATATATATATATATATATATATATATATATATATATATATATATATATATATATATATATATATATATATATATATATATATATATATATATATATATATATATATATATATATATATATATATATATATATATATATATATATATATATATATATATATATATATATATATATATATATATATATATATATATATATATATATATATATATATATATATATATATATATATACTACTGATCATGATTTTCCATTATCATACAAATTACAATAATTATATAAAATGTATAACAATATGTTATAATTTTTAATTATTATTTTATATAATTCAAACTAGAATATCCTCGAACTAAATCTACATTATAATAATTTACTTTCGATTATAAATGACGAAATTAATTATTCAATTTATTGATATATAATTGATGCGGTGCTATACATATTTATTATATGTAGAGTATAGCGAGACTATAATGTAATAGGTATATATGTACATACATACATATATATACATGATACCTATATATCTATGATGAACGACTTTTTTCTTTTTTTTTACTTTTTTTTCTTTTAAATCCGTCAAACTCACGATATTATATATGTATATATAACATTGAATATATATATATATATATATATATATATATATATATATATATATATATATATATATATATATATATATATATATATATATATATATATATATATATATATATATATATATATATATATATATATATATATTATACCCGATTATCCCATAAAATAATAATATGATGATTTAATATACATAATATTATTATTATTATTATTACTATTAATATTATTAAAATTAATATAGTGATTATTATATACACACAAAAAAAGGTATATTATATACATATACATATATACATATATATATATATATATATATATATATATATATATATATATATATATATATATATATATATATATATATATATATATATATATATATATATATATATATATATATATATATATATATGTATATAATGTATTTGATTATAAGTTACATATGTATAAGTTTTAGATGATTATAACTATATTTGAGTGAAAAAAAGCAAAAAAAAAGAATGTTAAAACAAAACAAACAAAAAAAAAATAATAATTGAAAAGTTATACATAAAAAATGATAAAGAAGATAAAGAGAAATAATAATTATTATTATTACTATTATTATGATTACGATCATTATTATTATTACAGAATATTCATCAAGATATATACAGATGCAATGATGATGATGATTAGTATACATATACATATATATATATATATATATATATATATATATATATATATATATATATATATATATATATATATATATATATATATATATATATATATATATATATATATATATATATATATATATATATATATATATATATATATATATATATATATATATATATATATATATATATACAGTATATGGTTAGCGTTTTATTAAATGTTGTGAAAAAAGTCTGTGCTTATGTATGTATACCTATATATGTATTATACATATTGTTATGTAGTAGTGATGTGATAGTTTGTATAAAAATCGTGGTTTGAGAGTGGTCTGAAAAAAAAAAAAATATACACACACACACGATTAACAAGAATAAAGGGGGGACTCGATATGTGTATTATGAAATTTTTGATTTTTGGATTTCTTGATAAATATTGCTATCTAGGATAAAATATGAAAATTTTTATATCTGTCTTTTTTCTTTTTTTTTTTTTTAAACTATTCAAAAATATATAAAATAATATTAATAATAATAATAATAAAATATGGGTTTGCAATTAGTTTATAAATCTTTCGAAAAATTTTAACAGACAAGATTCAAGTAATAGTAAAAGAAAAAATAAAACAAAAAAAGAATAATTACTTCCGTTTTTATTTTTATTTGATTTTTATTTACTTATTTATTTTTTTGGACCACTCAAAAACGTCTTTGTATGTCTGTTTTTGTGTATTTGCAGTACATACATGTGTGTCCGCGTCTGTGTCCTACGTAGGTATGTATGTATCGTCCTAATCGTAAACCCTCATCCCTGTTAGCAGTTTTTATTGTATTAATTTACTCATATACTTATATATGTAGTATTAAATGATAAGTTTATTGGTGGACTCTTCTTCTTATCTTCTCTGCAACCGAGCAGATTACGAAGAAAAAAACAAAAAAAGAGAGAGAATTTATGATACAGCAAAAATAGTGGATCAAGAATATAATTTATACATAATATGTCCTGCATCTAGATCTGCGTAATATTTGAGGTAAGTGAGTGTTTTTATATCTATATATGAAAAAATTTTTGTTCCCATTTTTTTTCTGATTTTTTGCTGTTTTTTTTTTTTTTTTGATAATAAAAGCCAAAAAGGTGGGACAATGAAAAGAAGCATAGGTGTACTATATGATCATCATGCACACTTTGGATTGAAGTTTTTTGAAGTTAACTCGAATTTGAAGTTAACTCGTTAAATCCAAAATTGTATCAAATATAAAAATCTGTAGAAAAAAAAAAAAAAAAAGAAAAAATCTACAATTTTATTTAACTGAAAATTTTTTTAAACTTTTTTTCAAATCTCTCCAAGAAATTCATAAAAATTCGCAGATAGTTATAGTGAAAAAATTTTGCATTAACTGTGTCGACATTACCATTAACCGTTCCAAACCCAAAAATTTAAAACATGTATAAATATATATATATATATATATATATATATATATATATATATATATATATATATATATATATATATATATATATATATATATATATATATATATATATATATATATATATATATATATATATATATATATATATATATATAAAACAAGGTATATATACAAATACATAAATATATATACATATATACCTAACAAGTATATAAATATACATAAATATAATGTTCACAAAATCCTCTAGATGGCAGCATAGTGATGAAAACCGTAAACCCAGCAAAAGCATATAAAAGAAATGCTTGTGACAATTTGACGACGATGTACTGTACCTACCGTACTGAACTGTTCTGAAGCGTACTGTACTGTACTGTACCGTGCTGTACCGTGCCGTATTGTAGTACTTAGCTGTACCTAACCCTCTCTCTCTCTCTCTCTCTCTCTCTCTCTCCCACTCTCTTCTATAAGACTATACATATACATATGTATATATCCAACCATATACATATATACGTATATATATATATATATATATATATATATATATATATATATATATATATATATATATATATATATATATATATATATATATATATATATATATATATATATATATATATATATATATATATATATATATATATATATATATATATATATATACCTTAACAGATCTAGTATGTATATCAACTATGTATTAGTATACATATGTATATATATATATATACATATATACAGTAAAAATGGAGGGAGAGACAGAAGCGGTGCGGTTTGGTAGTGAAGTAAAAGAAGGGAATGGCGTCTACCAGTAAGTAATAAGTCAAGTCAACTCAAGTCAACTAAAACTACAAACTATAAACTACAAAATTGAATTCGAGGACGGGTCAATATAGTCAAGAATTATAATAATGATAATAAAAATAATAATAATAATTAATCAATCAATATAATAAATCGATAATCAATACGCAGTGCAGTACCTCTTAATATTAAAATACATGTAATTTAAAAAAACAAGAATTAAAAAAAAGAATAAGAAAATCGAAAATCGAAAAAAAAAAAAAAAAAAACTATTACTGTGTGTGTGTGTGTCTGTTAATTAAATTAAATATACACTTATTACTCGTAAGCGTATATAATATATATATATATATATATATATATATATATATATATATATATATATATATATATATATATATATATATATATATATATATTAATATATATAATATAATATATATTATAATATAATATATTATGTGTATGTATATTAAGATCAGTGCGCGATTTAGGATCAATTAAATTATTATATATTACACTATTTTATATTATATTATATTGTATTATATTATACACACATAGTCAGTATTAACAGTACCTATATAACCTACCTACCTACATACACATACATCACGTATACATACATATTCAATATATACCTATACACATTATATATATTTATATATATATTTTTGCTTTTAATTTGTGTGGATTCCTTATTTTTTATTTTATTTTTTTTCTGTCTTCTTGTACTTATTTGTGCATTTTGTGATCGTTAAATCTGTGTCAATTTGTATTATAATTATAAAGGTGCGTCCAACTACAATATCTTATATATATAATATATATATATATATATATATATATATATATATATATATATATATATATATATATATATATATATATATATATATATATATATATATATATATATATATATATATATATATATATATATATATATATATATATATATATATATATATATATATATATATATATATATATATATATATATATATATATATATATATATATATATTCTATACCGGATGACTGACTGACAGGTGGCATAAGGCATAAGGCATAAGGTTGGTGCATGGATGCATAAGGCTGCCTAATTCGGCGAAATATACTCATATATAAATATGCACATAAGTACAATATACGTGTATGTGTATATATACAATTAGAAAATGAATATATAATCGAAAAAAAAAAAGAAAGAAATTCTGAAAAGAAAAAAAATTTAATTTCCTCAAAATAATTATTCATTATACGATATATATGTAATATATAAAATAATAGAATAAAGATGTCTGTCTGTAACGATAAGTGATGACAAAATAATAAAAACAAATAAATAAATAAATAAATAAATAATGAATAATAAAATGATTAATATATTGGAAATTGATTCGGGAGGATCTGTTGTAATAGATAAAAATAAAAAGATAATGATAATTAATATAAAATAATACATATATATATATATATATATATATATATATATATATATATATATATATATATATATATATATATATATATATATATATATATATATATATATATTTATATACCTATATGTATAATATATGTATTAAATAAATAAAGAAATAAATTTATTAATACACAAATATTAAATATATTTATATATTATATTATGAACGAGTTTAAAAGTTGCAGCAGTAGTGTCAGACGTATAAACAGCAGCGAGCTTATGATCATAATGAGGGGAGAAAGTGCGTGCTTATTATACAGTGATATGATGATAATAATAAGTATCAGATCAAATGTAAAATTGATATACACGTTTTTTCTATTATTTAATTCAATTCGTAATTGTCACATCAGTCGATTGTTATTTTTATACAATTTTAATAATAATAATAATAATAATAATAATAATAATAATAATAGTAATAATTTTTATAATGAATTATTAATTTTAACGATAATAATTACTTATACCGGAACAATCTATTCCCCGTTAATAATAATAATAATAATAATTGTTAATTTTATTATAATAATTTCTTTATTAAAATTAAAAACACGACGTGTGCTCTTCTGCAATAATTATTCAACGAGTTGCTGCAGTAATTATAACAACATATCCGAAGATTACAGCTACAACTATAATCTGTGCTATGAGTGGTGAAAATGCTGACGACTCCTTGGTAAATTATGTTTTTATTTTTTTGTCTTTTGTTCTTTTTTTTTTTTACCTTTTTCTTATTTTTTTTTTTTTTCGTTTTCAAATTCAATTTTTTATATATTAATTGTCTTTTCTTTTCTATTCTGGATCTTATTTCTGTATATAAAAATGTTTAAAGTAGAAAACGAGGAAAAAAAACTAATCTTCTTTAACAGATTTTCAATTTACATTATACCCATAAATACTGTAAGAATCACGTAAAACTATATACAAACGTAGCGCGCAGGCGCGAAGTAGTACGAATTTTATGGTGATAGCCAACTCGTCACGCTAAAAGATCCCTAGGGTAATGCCGAGTTCGAGAACTTAAGCAATCGACAACAAGCTCTAGGGAGATTTTCGGTGAGTTGGCTAACCTCATAAAATTCGTATTTATTCAGCACCTGCGCACTCCGACTGTATAGTTTCACGTGATACTCACGGTATGTATATTAATTGATTGATTAATTAATTAATTGATTGGATTAACCTCAATGTAAATAATTATTAATACATATAACATTGTATCGCGTACACAAATTATATATACGAATTTAAATATCATCATCATCATCATTTTTTGCCTCCCATTGCGTTATAAATATAATTTCTTTATATTTATTTATTCTTCTTACTTTTTTTTTTTTTTTTTCTCAATTATTATTATTATTATTCATACCTAGTTGGAGGTTTTATATATAATTATGTATTTGTGCGAAAGAAATTTATTTCCGTATTAAAAAACGTAAAGAAGAAAAAAATAAGAAAAAAACAAAAAATAATCCCAAAATCTCTGATCGTTATAACATCATCTATATATTCATATATATCATATACCTATATATTAGTGATTATAACTGTATATTATATACATACCTATATTGATATATGTATAACTGCGTCTACATACCACGTGAAGATTATTATTATTATTATTATTATTATTGGTATTTTTCCCGAATTATCGTAGCTAAATGTGTTAAACGACGACTGCGAGAATATATGTATATATGGTATACATAATAAAGGAAGATCGGGGCACGACGACCCCCCCCCCCCCCCCCCCCCCCAAGTCTAAGCGAGTAATTATTTCTTGTGGCTTTTGAACAACGGATACAAATTTTTCTGATCTATTTCGACCAATATTTTAACATCATTTCACAAGAATTTCAATAAAGAAATTTGATTTTTTTCTAGGGTAGGTTGCCCCCCCCCCCCAAATAAAAACTTATTAAAAAACGAAAAAACAAAATTTGTTATGTAATTTACTTTCTTTGATTATGAGTATATATTTATACATATGTATATGTGTATGTACATATATGTATCTTACATATATACTATATATATATATATATATATATATATATATATATATATATATATATATATATATATATATATATATATATATATATATATATATATATATATAACTGTTGCAGGTATATATAGTAAGTAATATATACTAAAATAAAGTGAAAAACAAATAAATGAATAATAATAAATTAAACAATATAGATAAAAAGTACGTAGATAAAAAAAAAAAAAAAAAAAAAATGAAAATCAGTCCCATATCCGTTTTTTATGGTTTTTTTTTTTTATTTCCTTTTTTTTGTTTTGCAAATTTACGTTTTTTTTTTTTTTTTTTTGATTTTACCTATATTTGTCGTACATATTTTGCGTTATTGTTTCTTGTACCGAATACATATACATATTACTTATATTATGTATATTTGTATATATATATATACTATGGTATATAATTTGTATAAATATGTATGGGAATGGAAAAAAATAGTTTCGACTCCGTGACCGCGAACAACGGGTAAAACCCCCACCACTATTTCACTTCTACTTCTAGTTCCTTATACTCCTATAACTTCGACTTATAATCCTACTTCTACTTCTCTACCTACGTACGGTATATACAGTTATATTTCCAAACGAACACGTTTCTTCTTTATTTATCTTCTTGTCTTATTCCGCGACTATTCTGGGTCTTTTTTTCAGTTTTTTTTTTTTTTTTTTATTGCTTTTGGGGGGGAACGGTGAAGCTTTTTTTCTGTTTTGCTGTACTTTTTTTGCTTTTTAATCCAACATTCAGACTGTACAAATATACAACCTATACCTGTATACCTATATAATGTATAAATGTAAGGCATTTCTTAAAAAATTTGTATTGGCAATTTTATTTATTTATTTATTTATAGATCGATCGATAAAATTTTTTTTTTTTTTTTTAATGACTTCTTTTTTAATTCAAAACGCATATACATATATACGTATTTGCGTATACGGGGTTCAGTTCGTTTGAAATAGAAAAAAGAAAGTAACGGAATGGAAAAGAAAGAAAAATAAAAAAAGATAAAGAAATTAAATAAAATAGTGAAAAAGAAAGAAAAAGAGTAAAAATGAATAAAAACGAACAGAAAATGAACAGAAAATAAAAATTAAGTCGAACGAAGTGTCTCAGACTTTCTCAACTATGTATATAAGCTATACATGGATAAGTACATAAGTATACGCATTTATATATGTATATGTACAAAATACACATATGGATAGGTATGTAGTGTAACAGCAGTAGGAGAGAAGCGTGACCTAGGCGTCGATCGATTTGCGATAAATAAATTAATTTAACTATTTAGAAATCTAGAAAATGTATAGAAAATACAAAAATAATAATAAATAAATTTGGAAAAAAAAAAATTAAAAAAGAAAAAAATTTTGATGGAGACTGGGAGGATCATTGGATTTAGGTTTTTGTGTCAATATAATATGTATGTACATCGAATATGTAATATATATATATATATATATATATATATATATATATATATATATATATATATATATATATATATATATATATATATATATATATATATATATATATATATATATATATATATATATATATATACGTAAAAATATATTCAAAAAAGGGACAAAGAAAAGAAAAGAAAGAAGAACGAAATTCTTGAATTTTGTTATCAATTAGTTTTTTTATTTTTTTTTTCGTGTAATTTTTCGTGGAAAGAAAAACAATCGAGCTAGGAAATCAAAAATGTTGAATATCTTGGTTAGAAGAAAGTAAAAGAAACAAAATTAAAAAAATTCATTGAATCAATTTTCAGAAAAGTATCAAAGCTTGTTCTGTTTGATTTAAAATACTTTTTTTTTTTTAATAAATATATGCTTCTAAGTTCATTTCCCAAAAAAACTCCAATTGTTTAAACGAAGAAGAATTCTCAGAGATCAAAATTGCAAAAAAATAAAAAAGGAAAAATAACAAAATTCAAAAGGCGTCTGCAGATAACCGGCGAGATAAAAAATTCGTACATTAACAAAATTAAAACTTGTTCTTGAAACTTCGCGAAAAACTATTTTCGAAAATTTGTTCTTGACATTTTTTTCGAAAGAAGTTCAGCACCAGATCTCGAACTTATATATATATATATATATATATATATATATATATATATATATATATATATATATATATATATATATATATATATATATATATATATATATATATATATATATATATATATATATATATATATATATTTATATACCTAAAGGGGTGCTGTATATATAAATATATGTGTATAACATACGTACATACGTCGTCTAGACAAAATGCAACGAGTTATGTATAATTATAGAGCTTTAGGGGAAAATCCCAGTTAACTTCAGTACGGAGGACAAACCGCGAGATGAAACTTACAATTAGAATTTATACATATAAGACGTATTTACGCGTGGGGGTTAACAAGAATGATGGTTTTAGGTTCAACTAAGGTCAAGAAGACTAAGAATCTCTCGTGTAAAAATATAACGAAAACTGGATTCAAAAAGACTATAAAAAATAACCAATAAATAAAAACACAATTAAGAAATAAAAAAGACACAGCCCTCTCTCTCTCCCTCTACAGACTTTTCAGAAATTTTTGTAACAATAAAGTAAAAATTCAACACTCTTGCATCTCATATGATAACTCGATGAAATTTAGGACCCAACTTTCTCTAATGGAGACAGATTTTTGATAATTTTTACGGAATTTTTTTTACCTCTGGATCCAAAATGGCCATCATACATACTTTCCAGAAATTCTTGAAAATGAATAAAAAAAATTCATAACTTTCGAACCTGTTATGATAACTCGATAAAATTTTGGACCCATCTTTCTTCAATAGAGATAAATTTTTGATAATTTTTACGGAATTTTTCTACCTCTATATTCAAAATGTCCATTTTACATACTTTCCAGAAATTTCTGGAACTAAAAGAGAAAAATTCATAACATTCGCACCTGTTATGATAACTCGATGAAATTTGGGACCCATCTTTCTCCAATAGATATAAATTTTTGATAATTTTTACGGAATTTTCCTATCGCTTAATCCAAAATGGCTCAAAAAAATTCTTTTTTTTTTTATTAATCCCTCTTAGTTTTTATTTTTTTAATGTCAACATCACGGCGCCGTTCCCAAATAAAAGCTACGAAAAGTTTACAGGGGGGTGAACAGACTCCGAGGGGTCGTACGACCCTCAGTGTACAACCCTAGTATATATATGTGTATATATATAAATATATACGTATGTATATACTCCGGGTTGTACAAGGGTGACGTAAAATCGATACCGCGGTAAGGCATGGCATTCCCTGCTGCATAGTATGTATGTACATATATACCTATAACTATGTAATATACCTATAGGTATATACCTATGTATACATGAATGTATACTATATACAGAAGTAGATAAATACTATACATATGTACATTATCAAATTCGAACAATTTTTATTTTTGTTTTTTATCATTTGTTGTAAGTTTGATTTATATATAATAATATTGTATATATATATATATATATATATATATATATATATATATATATATATATATATATATATATATATATATATATATATATATATATATATATATATATATATATATATATATATATATATGTATGTATGTATGTATTTATGTATGTATGTATGTGCTATAGTACGCGGTTTACGTCATAGGCGGAACTAATATATATATATATATACATACATATATAAATACGTATATATAGTATGAAATTGTGACCGCATGTATGTCGTCATCACTGGACGTATAATGTGTGTAATTTTATACGTACCTACCTACCTACGTATATACATACGTATTTGTACACGTCAGCAGGAAGGAAGATGAATATATATGAATGTACATACTACTAATTATATATGTAATAATTATATATAGGGATTATGAAAATTAACTCGAATTGAGTCAGACGTTATTAAATCCCAAGAATTCAAGTTTTTCCTTTTTCAAGTATGGGTATGTGTTATAAAAATTGAAAAAAAAAAGTGGGAAAATCAGATAAATAAAAAATTTTAGGTAAAGAAATTTTTTTGGGTTTTTTTTTTTGTTTTTCAGTCATTTCAAAAAAATAAAATCAATCTAAAGGGATGAATTTTTTTTTTGCTCTCTTTTGGTCTCTTCAATTACGGAGTTTCTACTCTCGGAAAAAAAAGAAACAAAAACAAAAAATAAAGAAAAAAATACTAAATTCAAAATAATGATGAAAAAAAAAACTGGAAAATTCTAAAAAATTACAAATAATTTTCAACCCCTTCTTCTATTTTTTTTTTTTGTAATTAAAAGAAGAAAATGTTCTTGTTTTCGATTTTTCTCAGCAACTTCCTTAGCTTCTTCTACCTTACCAACCGAACCGAGAGAAGCAAGCTTCTCGATCACCGCGTACTGTGCTCTTGTACAATTCATTTCCCGCATGCGCAGTGATAACAGAAATTGTATATATGTACTAGTATGTATATATAATTTATATATGTATGTATGTATGTATGTATGTATGTATGTAGTTATTCGGCCTCGGCCGCGTGCTTCAGTTTTGAGTAGGTGAGGACGACTGCCATAGCTTAGCCACAGTACTACATGTCAAATCAGACAACGCTCATGTTCGAGTCGTCATCGTGATCGTTCTAGACATCTTATCGAAGCAGTTCATACGCGTCGCGTCTGATCATTAGATTCTTTTCGGGGAAAACCGGTGAATTTAATTATCGCATTTTTTTTTTCATTCTTGTGTTCCTTTTTTGTTTTTTAATTTCTGTTCGAATTTTGACGTTCTGTATCATCGTCCGCTCCAAAACAGAAAAAACAACAAAAAGTGCAAAATTTGATCCAGAACTAAATAGAAATTTGCATTCTTACCTAAAATAAAAAAAACGAAACATTGACGAAAGACAAGTTACATGAATAAAATACACAAAAAACAGAAAAAAGTGCTTCTGCGTTTGTGTACCTGCGTGTGTGTGTGTGTAAATTTTTATTTTTTGATTTTTCCCCCTTAGTTTTCTTTTCTTTCGTTTAATCGTATCACACCTTCCCTCGACATAAATCTCACCTATATCTCTAACCTTCTACCTATCTCTGAAATCAAAGTAATTTGTTAATCTTGATTTTCTTCTTCTTCTTCATGGTCTTCTTCTTCTTGTTTTTATAATTTTTACTGCAGCTGCACTGCGATTATAGTGCAGTCAAAAAAACTGCAACGAACTGACGCCTTTTTTAAGTCCATTATATCCTGTACCAGGAGAAACAACACCTAGAAGGGTTTGTCTTATATACATATTTATATATATACCTATATATCCATACCAGGGTGGGCTACATAGATCGACTATATATTTTTTTGTTTTTTTCAAAAGTTACTCTCAAAAACTTGTTCTGTATGAACAAATCACAAGCCTAAAAAAAAAACTCAGCTTTGAATATTAATTTTCAAAGATCGTTTATCGCTAGTTTGTTATTTTTCATTTCAAATACATATCGGAAATATTCTGCTGGCAGTTTTCGATTTTTATATCTCAAGAAATAATCTACGCAGAAAGATTTTGTATAGATAATTTTGTTCAAAATTAAATGCTCTACAAAAAAGGTCTTCTGGTCTTTTTCGCTAAATCTAACTATTTCCAAGTTATTCGTGGTTAAAGTTATGAATAACTTTCAAAAATAACTTGAAAATAGTTACGAGTCTGATATCTCAAGAATGAATATACTGACAAAGATTCTATACGGTTACTTTTGTCCAAAATTGAACGTTCTACAAAAAAGGTCTTCTGGTCTGATTCGCTAAACCTAATTGTTTCCAAGTTATTCGTGGTTAAAGTTATGAATAACTTTCAAAAATAACTTGAAAATAGTTACGAATCTGATATCTCAAGAACGAATATACTTAGAAAGATTCTATATGGTTACTTTTGTTCAAAATTAAACGTTCTACAAAAAAGGTCTTTTGGTCTTTTTCTCTAAACCTAACTGTTTCCAAGTTATTCATAATTTCATCCATGACTTTAATAATAACTTTAACCACGAATAACTTGGAAATAGTTTGATTTATCGAAAACGACGAAGAGACCTTTTTTATAGAGTATTTAATTTTGAACAAAAGTAGCTATGCAGAACATTTCTAAATAGATCATCTCTTGAGATATAAAAATCGAAAAGTGCCACAAGAACATTCCCCCATGTATTCTGAATGGAAAATAACAAAATAGCTATGAGCGACGTTTGAATATTAACATTAAGAGCCGAGTCTTATTAAGGCTTGTTATCTGATCACACAGAACAAGTTTTTAAGAGTAACTTTTGAAAAAAAGATATATATATATTAGACCGTTTCAAAAACTCGATTATTTTTCATTTTCAAAGAGTAAGTCAAAAATATTGTTCCAAATGACGAAAAAAAAATGCTGTCAAAGTATGAGCTCTTAATATTAATATTCAGAGGTGCCTCATCGCGATTTTCTATTTCCCATCTAAATAACATAGGAAATTCTTTTTTTTAACTTTGGAATTTTATAACTCGTCAACGCATTAGCGTACTGATAAGACCAGAATATATTTTTGTAGTGAATTGAACGCTCTACAAAAAAGGTCTCTTATGCTTTTTGGATAAATCTAACTATTTCCAAGTTGGTGTATTGGTTATTAATGATAATTAATCATGACTAACTTGGAAACAGTTGAATTCATCGAAAAAGACCAACAGACCTTTTTTGTAGAGCGTACAATTCACTACAAAAATATGTTCTGGTCTTACCAGTACGCTAATGCGTTGACGAGTTATAAAATTCCAAAGTTAAAAAAAAGAATTTCCTATGTTATTTAGATGGGAAATAGAAAATCGCGATGAGGCACCTCTGAATATTAATATTAAGAGCTCATACTTAGACAGCATTTTTTTTTCGTCATTTGGAACAATATTTTTGACTTACTCTTTGAAAATGAAAAATAATCGAGTTTTTGAAACGGTCTAATATATATATATAGTTTGTGTATTTGGCCCACCCTAATACATACATATATACACCTACCTGTTCATATATAACGATATTGTAACATATCGATAATTGTTATTACCTATTTTCATTTTTCTTCTTCTTCTTTTTTTTAGAATTTTCATTTTTTCTTGTTGTTTTACATTATATACACATACATTTCTACCTATATACCTATACCTATACATATGTACTATATATATATATATATATATATATATATATATATATATATATATATATATATATATATATATATATATATATATATATATATATATATCTGCATATTCTTTATTTTTATTATACATAATATACAATAACTTATTTATTTATTGATTCATTCATTCATTCTCTTTCTTCTTACATATATGTACATACATACACATATACATATATTTGTATACAAAATTCATTTCAATTAATAGCTTCCTCGAAAATGAAAACCAAACAAACGAAAAATAGCAAAAATTACTCCAAAAACAACTATATATGTATACCTACTAAATACGTTATAATGTATTGTTTTCCTCTGATAGACAGTTTGCTTACCTATATACATATATCAGATTACGTATATATGTATAGTATGTATATATACATACGTATATATCTGTATACCCTCCCTTATGTACATATACATATATTTACCTATAATATACAAACAGTACCTATAACAGAGGGAGAACAACATTACAATAGGTCACTTAGAGAGCTATTAAGGATTTCGATAGATAATATATAGATTATTACATATTTACCAACGAACTTATCATCATTATTATCGTGAAAACTATGTGCATATATTTATACATATACCGTGAGAATAACGTGAAACTATATAGTCGTAGCGCGCAGACGCCGAATAATACAAATTTTATGGTGATAGCCAACTCGTGACGCTAAAAAATCCCTAGGGTATACCGAGTTCGACAATGTAAGCAGTCGGCTAGAACTCTAGGGAGATTTTTAGTGAGTTGGCTATCCCCATAAAACTCGTATAATTCAGCGCTTGCGTGCTGTCTGACCATATAGTTTCACGTGATTCTCACGATATGTTTAGGGCGGTTTTAAATAATTTCAAAGTGTCCCATTTTGCCCTACTCTCTAGACTTTTGAATTCAATAAACGTCACGATACTTCAAACATATTAAAAATTGTTTAAAAACAAAAAAAAAAAAAAAACAATATTTCCATTTAATTGCGTGTTGTAGAAGTACAATTTTCCAATAATTCTTTGGCGTTCAATTTCACCTCGTTAGATACATCACGATATTATGTCCAGTTTTGCCACACCGTCTCATTTTGCCCCGCTCTCCCCTATACGTATATATACCTATGTATACTTATAATTTCGATAGGAAAAATATATTAGACAAATACTATTTATAGGAATATAGGTATATAGGTATTATACAAATATATATAGAGCATACATTTAAATAAGATGAAAAAGAATTTGCCTTTCAAGTTTCGTTTCTCTCTATCGATATATAATTTTATTTTTCCCATTATCTACATATACATATTATACTTATCTATATATACTTATATATACCTATATATATATATATATATATATATATATATATATATATATATATATATATATATATATATATATATATATATATATATATATATATATATATATATATATATATATATATATATATATATATATATATATATATATATATATATATATATATATCGATTGATGGGAAATTAATGAATGAACGTTTTGTGTATTGGATTTCGATACCACGATCAAAGGAATATTATGCGAGCATTATACCTATATAGGTATTTATATGTAGTATACATATACATATATCTATATATATATCTATATCTATATATATATATATATATATATATATATATATATATATATATATATATATATATATATATATATATATATATATATATATATATATATATATTCTATGAATTGTATATCTACATCATATTACATATGTATGTATATAAATCGTGACTAACGCGCGCGGTATTAATATTTTTATAACTTACGTTTATAATAATTTTACATACACATTCATATATATATTCATAAAGAAAATACGTAGGAAAATTGTTTTACCTATACCTATGTATACCCTATTATATATGTATAGTACAGAGTAGGTATGTATGTACATCATTTTTTATGACCATCAATGGCCACGGTTCTTTTTTTTAATTTTTTTTTTTTTCTTCTTCTTTTGTTTCGCGATATGCTTTATACTATTTTCGCATTTATTCTAGGTAAAACTATACACACATTTTACCGTCTTTCTTATTATAGGGTAATTAGTTTGTTGGTTAGTTACTCATACACCGTATACGTATACAGGTATACCTATAGTATAGTATACGAATTACTTACTTCTTACTCAGAAATTTTATTACGCAAGATCGTTGATGTGTATATATGTAATACACCTGTATATATATATATATATATATATATATATATATATATATATATATATATATATATATATATATATATATATATATATATATATATATATATATATATATATATATATATATATATATATATATATATATATATATATATATATATATATATATATATATATACACATATATACATATATTTATATATACATATATGTATAAACAAAGCGTTTTGTAATTGTTTTTGTCACATCGTGACAGGAAGTACGTCGTACACTCCACTTCAACGCGGGGAGAAGTTTTTTTTTTTTTTTATATAAATGACGTGGTTTTTATTCATCATCTCGTACATAGATATAATGTACAATACATTATAGGTATACATATAGAGCTTAGTTATGTATATATACATATATGTATGCGTGTGTGTACGTCTGTGTGTGTAGATACGAAAAAGAAAAGAGAAAACAAAGAAAAATAAATAAATAAATAAATAAATGAAAATTCAAATTAAATGAAAGATTTCATAAATTATTTTTCATTTTTTTCAATTCAATTCTAATTTTTATTTTCATTTTTTTTTTTTTTTTTTTTTCACTTTTACGGTCTTTTGGTTTTTTTCCCATATTTGTGCGATAATATATAAATAAAACTAATAATAATGATAACGATTATATCAAAAATAATACCAACAACAAGAATAATAATAATGATAATAATAATAATAATAATCAGGGAATCGTGTGATTAAAAAAAAAAAAAAAAAAAATTAAAATTAAAATAAATTTAAAAATTAATCAAAAAAAAAAAAAAACCGACAAAATTAAAGTTCTTAATTTATTATGTGCGTAAGATTTTTTTCAGGAATTGTGTGTATGTACTATACGTATATATAGATTGATAGGAACAAAGATATTTTTTCAAATCGAATAATCGATTTCAGTTTTATAAATGAAATAAATAATAATAAAAAATAGAAAACGAAAACCAAGAAGAAAAAAATTAAATAAACAAAAAAAAAAATCATCACAGTGATCCTTGGATGCTGTGGCCAGTGCTCGGTGATGATGGGCTGAGGCCTGGAGGAGTAGGTACCCCATCTGTACCTACAGCTGTTGAAAAAATAACACAAAAAACAACAGGCTGTAACATATTGTTCGGTACAAATAACGTAGGAAAATCATCGTCTAGTGGAAATGGAGGAGGTGGAGGTGGAGGAAGTGTGTCAAAATTAGCACCGTTGCTATTATGTGCGCCGTGCAAACCCCATCCTAATAAGAAAAATCAAAATTCAACGCAGTGGTACGTGCAGCAGGTAAAAAAAAAAAAAAAAAAAAAACAAACCCAAAACAAAAAAAGTCAACAATTTTTTAAAAAAATAACAAATAAAATAATAAAAGAATTATATTCTACGGTGGGAACCACGTGAAAGTGTACAGTCGGAACGCGTAAGCGCTGAATAATACGAATTTTATGATGATAGCCAATTCGTCAGGCTAAAAAATCCCTAGGTTAATGCAGAGTCCTACAACGTAAGCAATCGACAAAAATTCTAGGGAGATTTTTAGAGAGTTGGCTATTTCCCCATAAAAATTTGTATTATTCAGCGCATGCGCACTCGGACCTTATAATTTCACGTGATTCTCACGGTATACATATACAATATTTATGCGTTACACTTATTCATTTATATGTACATACATGTATGTATTTGTTATTCTATACCCATGTATGGGATGTAATGTAATGTATGTACATTCTGCACGTAATTGTCAAGACCTGCATTTGAGCACGATCCAAAGAATGAAAGAAGAGAAAAAAAAAGATATGAGAAAAGAACGAAAATTAAAAAAACAAAAATAGAATTTTTTGTCATGGATTATAACAATATTATTGTTATTATTATTATTATTATCATTATTATTATTATTATTATTATTATTATTATTATTATTGTTATTATTATTACGTATACACATTTATTATTTATACTTATATGCATATGTGTCCTTCGTTAATTGTATGCATGTTATATGTTTAATGAGATATTCTCATGAAACTATACAGTCGACAGCGCATGCTTAAAATAATCCAATTTGATTCGTCAATGAGATCGCCCCGTGATGATATTTTAGCCTGTGAGGCAGGGGAGCCAACTTGCACGAAATTCTAACCGCAATTTTAACCACGATTCATACATATTCGTATTTGGTTTATCTTTGAGAATTTCATGTATACCTTTACCCTTTTTTTTCCCTCTTTTTCTTTGTTTCTTTTTCCATTTGTTTGCTTTATAATTATTATTATTATCATTATTATTATTATTATGTTATATTATGCACGTGTTAATAATAATGCATGACCTTATATACATATAGTGTATAGTCTCATGTGACAAAGAATTAACGAAAAACAAAAAAAAAAAAAAAAACAGAAATACAATAATTATTATTATTATAATTATTATTAATTAATTGATCGATGAATCAGTGCAACAAATGAAATCAGAAATTAAATTGATGAATAGAACCAAAGATAAGAAGAAAAAAAATCCCTGTTTAATAATAATAATAATAATAAATAATGATGAAATAATTATTTTGGAGGGGGGGGGGGGGGAGGGGGGGAAGGAAAAATTTTAATTATTATTAATAGAGAGCAATGATGAAGATGCGCAGGAAATGGAAACGGATGTGTGGGTTGATGAGATAGGGAATACATTTAAACGAGACATTATTAATTTGTCTTTCCCCATATGACTTGCGGGAACAATTAATATTATTATTACTACTTTCATTATTATTATTATTATCATTATATACATATATTGTTAAATAAACAAACGAAAATAAATAATAATAATAATAATAATAATGAAAATAACAACGCGAGCGGATATGATAATTGATAATAATTGAAAACACGCGAAGAAGAGAACGCGTATATTTATGTATAGATATAGTATATGAGCTGTATAGCATGAAGTACAGAGGATAAAATATCGCATGACCTTCTTGGTAAATACGTATATATGTATGTATTATATGTAGTATACGTAGTATATAAATTATACATTATAATGTGTATGTGTATGTATACACAGCAATGCTGATGTTGCAGGACGAGATTTAATTGCAAGGACTGATGATAGTAGCTCGTAACGAAAATAAAAAGAAAAAGAAAAAATCCATTGTATACTTTTAATAATTTATTAGGAAACTCTCACGAATCGTATAGTTATTTCCATACTTGAGATTCTGACGTAACGTAATTTTAATCCATGAAAGATAAGCAAAAAAAAAAGAATCGTTAATTCTTTACGATCATAAGCCTGTGACATGAATTTTGTTTTTATTTCTCGATAATTGCTTTAAGTGTTTCATAATTGGCTGTGAATCCCATCCTTCCTTGATTCTGTATGTTTATCTCTGTTTTTATTCCGCATGTGCCTGGAATAGGTTTTGGTGTAACAGTACTGTTAGCTTTTGTTTGAAAAAAAAAATTAACACAAATTATATACGTGATATTTTTTTTCAATGTCGTTAGACGTCATTCTTATTGTGTTTAAGTTGTAGAGTGAATCGAGACGGATCCAACGACCCCCAACAACGTATCATTCCGATAGCTCAATCGTGAGATACGAAGCGTTGTATCACTTAAGCGCTGCGTTGCCTCGCCTTGTCTTGCGCTGTGTTACGTTGAGTCGCGCGCTTGTAAGCTCTGGCAAAAACTATCTCGTTACCGAATGATCGGAAAAGTACGTTGTTTGGTGTCGTTGGACTCGTCTCGACGAACTCTACGTGAATGGCGTGGTAATAAACGTATAGAAATTCACGAAAAATAAAGTTTTCCGAATTTTGATGAATAAAAAATGGTTCGAGGAACACGATTACTGTTTTATCTCGTTTTTCTTTATTTATTTTACATAGCCAAAGTAAATTCTTACGAGAAATATAATTCAAAATAGAAGAATATTTAGATTTCTAAGACTCTGGTTCGACGATGAGAGTTATAATAATGTTTACATTCAGTACCCTCGATTCTGAGTTTACTTAAAGTACATACCTTACACCTAAGTAGCCACGTATTTACTTTATGTTATCGTCTAGTACGAGCCTGCGATTTCTTAGGAATTTAATTATTTAACTTAATTGGAGTAAATATGTTTGAAAAAACAAAATAGCTAACAGAAAAAAAATTCTCTTTCGCTCAGCCACACAATAACACTTTTAAAGAACATAATTTTTTCAGAAATTTATTTCTTCTTTGTTTTTTCACTCTCACTGTACCTTCAAGACCAGCTTCACACACGGAGTCAATAAAATTTATAAATATACTCTAGTCTAGGTGTATCTGGCTTATTTATCGCTTGCTGAATTTACTTTGTCTATTTATTTTATTTGCCTTCTTTTTGTTCTCTACAAAATTTTGATAAAATTTTAAGAATTTTATTTTTCATCTTTGTATTTATTATTTTATATTCTTTCTTCGATTTCTAGCCCACGTGGCGATTATGGGGCGAGGAACGAGGTGACGGCGTCATATACACGGTGTATCTGAAAAAAGTCAGATATCACAGACCGACTCGAAGTCTTTCTGCATCGGTGAGTTAATATATTGACAAAATATTACTAATATTTATTTAGTAGTTCTTTACTTTCATTTTAATCAACGAATATCGAACGCGAATACTTAGCAATATTTATTCAATCAATTTCCCTTGACCTGGTTCGAACTGTGCCCTCGTGACCAGCTAATACACTTCTTAATCTTGAAACATACGCAATCAGTTTCTCTATCAGTAACAAATAAACTCTGCAGCATACACGTATAGAAAAGAAAAATAATTATTCCAATTGACACGCATGTAATTGGCATCGAATGCCCTGTATAATAAATTAAAATAAAATTTTCTTATCGTTGGCACGAAACGACCTGTACAATTTTTTTACCTCGTGTCATTGGCATGGAATGACCTACATAATTTTACCTTTTATTTTTTTTAAATAGGGCATTGCTTGCCAATGAGAAAGGAAAAAGAAAATTGTTAAATATTTTTGGATTAATTAAAAAATGTTTTTTCTTCAAGGATTCGGACGACGAGATATCTCATCTAGAATGGGAAACCGTACGTGTGAGATTTCTGAAGGCTGGTACAGTCCAGCGTTTAGTAGAGAGTTTGGCAAACGACGATGGGGAATTAGAATCCACATACATAAACGTCTTTCTGGCCACTTACCGAGCTTTCACAACGCCCCGGGACGTTCTGGAGCTTTTATTGGCAAGGTACGATGCCCTAGACGAAAATTCACCAGCTACGACTGGCGAGCAGCACAGAAAAACTCTGGTACAGGCTCTGCACGTATGGCTAGATGCTTATCCAGGCGACTGGAAGTCGCCCCCGGGGCATCCCCTTTTAGTAAGACTCCTGGACTTCACTCATCGTCGGCTACCCTCCTCAGAACTCGAACTCAAGGCCAGACATCGATTACACTGCTTCCAACGAGCAGACCAGATCATAGGTGAGGTTTTTTTGCCGAAAAAATAGCTTAGAGCAACAATGAAAAGCTCTTTTAGCAATATTTGGATAAACCTGAATCCGAATCTGGCTCTAAATTAGAAATTTCGATTTGAATTTCCCGCTCAAACTGCGAAGTGTTCTCGAATTCCCATTTCTATACTTTCTACAGTTTCTGCTCCACTTTCTAAGTCAAATTTCTGGGGTAAACGAAGCGAAGTACCATAAAACAGTTTTTTTTTTTTTCAACTTTGAAATCCATTCCGATTCAAAACAGCCGTTAAATCTAGATTTAAAATTCAAATTTCCCGCCCAAACTGTGCAAAGTATTCTTAAAATCCTTTTTTAATGGTTTTCATAAACATTCCGATGATCAAACTCCGATTTTAACTCAAATCTGTGGTGTAATTGAAGCAAAGTACCATCAGGCAGGTTTTCTCTGTCTTTAGAACCCATCCTGCTTCAAAACAGCCGTTAAATCTTGATTCAAAATTTAAATTTCCCGCCTAAAGCGTCTATTCACATTTTCTGTCCATCTTCCGACTATCCAAGAGTTGAAATCTTCTCTCTAGACTTCAGGGCGTAAGATATAACTGTTTCCTTCATCCTCAGACACGTGCCTGATGTACGATAGCGGTCGACCGCCATTGCACATCCCTGGTGATTCGATCAGTGACCTTTGGCCGAGTTACACATTCCCTGAAGTACCACACCGACACTTTGCTGAGCAACTGACACGAATGGACGCGGAATTATTCAAGAAATTAGTAGCTCACCAGTGCCTCGGTGCTGTATGGTCCCGAAGAGACCGTTCCAGGAGTCATGAAGCGGCGACAGTCCTAGCAACGGTGAATCAATTCAACGCCGTTTCTCTCAGGGTAATAACCACGATTTTAGTGGACCCAAGTCTGCGTCCACAAGACAGAGCAAGAAGCCTTGAAACCTGGATCGACATTGCCCAGGAATTGAGAGTCCTGAAGAACTTCAGCAGTCTGAAAGCCATAGTATCAGGACTTCAGAGCAATCCAGTATACAGACTAGAAAAATGCTGGCAGTCTATGCCGAGGGAAAAACATGAGCTTTTTCGTGAATTGGAGAGGATATTCTCGGAGGAAAATAACGCCTGGACTCAGAGAGAGCTACTGATCAAAGAGGGGACTGCGAAGTTCGCTGACACCGCTGGTAGGAGCGATAGGCATTTACAGAAACTGTTCCAAAAGCAAAATACCAATGCTGGGGTGAGTGATGATCGTTTGGCAGGTCTTTGATGGTTTAAAATGACCTTTTTAACACTTTTCGATGATTTTTGTTGCAGAATATCAGCTACGGGACCATACCATACCTCGGAACGTTTCTTACCGACTTAACGATGATCGATACTGCCATACCAGACACGATCGCCGATGGATTAATAAATTTCGACAAACGGAGAAAGGAGTTTGAGGTCTTGGCTAGGATCAGACTACTCCAGGGTGCTGCTAATGCTTACAATATCAGCACTGATCCGATATTTGAAAGGTGGTTTCATTCCGTTTTGGTACTAGATGACAGGGAAGCTTACAGACTTAGCTGTCAGATCGAACCACCGCCTCCAGGAAACACGATAAACAGTAGAGGAGGAAAAAAGAAACAGGTTTGAGATTAATTTTTCAAACTTCTCTGTAGCGTAGAAGAAAAATTGTAGAATATTTCGGCCACATTGCGCTTAAAGCTTGAAGTTTCTTCTTCAAAATCCGTTTTTTGAGATTTTTTTTACGATTTTTCATCACCGAGTTATTTAGTGTTGAGTAAAGTAACTCGTATGTAAGGTGAAAGACGAGTGATGTTACTAAAAATCGAATATCTCGATAAAAAAAATCGTTAAAAAAATTTTGAACCATGCATTTTGAAGAAGAAGCTTCAAGCTTCAAAGCCAGTACGGTCAAAATATTGTACGATATTTTTTCTACGCTACAGAGAAGTTTGAATAATTGTTATTTTTGTCATACTTCACAATTCTTAATTAAAACCTGCACAACTAATTCAAAAATAATCGCAGAGGAATTTCAAAAATAGAATCTTAAAGTTGAAATTCTAAACTTTGAAATGATGTATAAAGAAAAAAAAAATGGATAATTTTTTCACTGAGCTATGGCCTTTTGAGAAAAAAAAAGAATTGTTTTTTGAACTATGAAAGTTGGCTATAAAGTTGATGATCTCTTTTTTCAGGGTCATCCAGGCCACAGGAAGAACGATTCCATAACTTCGACATCCAGTTCGAGCAGTTCCCAATTTTACTGTGACTTAGAATCTCTACCAAGTTCGCCTCACAATTCCTTGGACCGTCGAACGTCTCCGTCTCAAATGTCGAGCAGTTCTTCAAGTTCCTCTTTGCCCTCACTCGATGTGTCGTTGAGTTCCGGAGGTGGTGCAAGTTCTGGTCAGCAGTCCAGACTAGCACCACCTAATCTGAACTCATCAAACGGCACATCGGGTGCAGGAAATTCTTCTAATCCCATGAGTCCAACACATTCGCACAAAAATTCCCCGGACTTTTACATCATCAAGGTCACAATGGAGACTGAAAGTGTCGAGACCGAAGGTGTTGTACTTTACAAGTCGATAATGCTCTCGAATAATGAAAGAACACCGCAAGTTATAAGGAATGCAATGTTGAAATTAAACGTTGAAGGCAGTCCTGAACATTATACACTTGCCCAGGTACTACCAGATAGAGAAATGGTGCTTCCAAGCTCGGCGAATGTTTATTATGCAGTCAATACTGCTCATAATTTGAATTTTATACTCAGACCTAGAAGAGACGTTGTTGATGGTAATGGTGAGAGCCCGAGAAACAAGAATGGGAATCTTAATCATAAACGATAACAGGAAGAATATCGAAGGGAGCCTGAAAAGCCCAGGGATTATGAGAAACTTGGGGGATTTATAGTCACTCCTTGAAAAGGACGGACGAGGAATGGTTAGAGTGTTGAAAAGGTTCAAGAGGATTATCGATGATGTTTGAAAGTCGAAGAGGAATGATGCGAGAGGTTCGGATTTCTAAGAGGAATTATTATAAATGTTAGGAACTTGAAGAGAGGGACTAATATCCTTCGGACCTTGAAGAGAAACGATCAACAATGATCAGATCTTCAAGAAAAATAATAGAAGATATTCGGGATTTAGAAATGGTTCAAAAATATCGTTCGGATCTTGAAGAGAAATGACTGAAAGTATCTGGAATTTGAAAAGGAGTACCAACATCGTTCGGGCCTTGAAGAGTAATGATAGGAAATGTTGTGAGTTTTAAAATGGAATAAAAAAAATTTATTCATCTGATGAAGATAAGCTCGAAAATCGTTCGGACCTTGCAAAGAAATGACGAAATGAAAATTTCCAGACCTTGAAGAAAGTTGAAGAACAAAAAAAAAAAAAAAACGTTGAAATATCTAAGAATCTCTTCAAAAATAATCTTACTTTGATCTGAACTTAAAAAAAGAGAGAGAGATGATCCCATAAGAAGAAGAACCATGACATTAACCCTACGAAAAGAAAGACTGTTTTTTTTCACATTATTTTTCGTTTTATTTCAAGGGTGGTTTTTCCCCTGGTTAATAAAAAGAAAATAAAAAAAAAACTGCGTAGACCCTGCACCCGTCCCAGTGACTTGAATCCAAATAAGAAAACAAAAAACTAAATAAAAAATACAATAAAAAAAAAAAAAGAAGGAACACTTTTTACCGATATTTATATGTATAAAGATAAAACTATAAAAATAAGATAAAATTGAAGATAAATTAATAACAATAATATTAATAATAACCAGTGAGAAGTGTAAATAGATTTGAGGATGAGAAGAAATAAAAGTATTAATTAAAAAAAAAATTAATTATTTGCCGCCGGTAATAACGACGAGCGAGTTGTGGTTACCCTTAACTCTGATCATATAATGATAAAAGATGATGATGTTCTTCTGTGATACCGCGGGAATCTTGGTGCAGTTAGTAGTAAATGAATTTAAAAAAATTAAAAAAAAAAAAAAAACTAATAAAAATAACTAGAAAAAAAAAATAAAAAATTGAAGTAATAATTAATAATATAATTTCGCTATGAAGTACGAGTGTTATGGATTATAATAAAAGTTGAAAATAACCTCCTTCGTCAAATCAATCGATCAATACTCAATAAAATATTCTATATACCATATTCTACCTTCGCGTGGCTGATTATTAATATATTATCATATATTTATAGGTATATATATATATATATATATATATATATATATATATATATATATATATATATATATATATATATATATATATATATATATATATATATATATATATATATATATATATATATATATATATATATATATATATATATATATATATATATATATATATATATATATATATATATATATATATATATATATATATATATATATATATATATATATATATATATATATATATATATATATATATATATATATATATATATATATATATATATATATATATATATATATATATATATATATATATATATATATATATATATATATATATATATATATATATATATATATATATATATATATATATATATATATATATATATATATATATATATATATATATATATATATATATATATATATATATATATATATACATATACCTATATATGTATGTGTGTGTGTATATACCTTATATATTATGTATACCTACATAAGGTATATACATGTAGATATATAGATATACATGTAATACATCACTGACGTACAGTATACACATAATTTTGTGGGTTCGATTAAATAATATATATATATAGATACGAAATTTATAATTTAAACATAATATTTATTGATCTACATACATATAGCTATACATATATACATATATAGTAGGTATAGTTTATCGTCAAGAGAAGGGAACAACAAATAAATGAAAAATAAAATAAAAAATAGAATATAAAAATAAATAAAAAAACAGGAACATAAATTTAATAATTGATCAAAATTTTTATCTTCATTTTTTTTATTGAATTTTTGAAAAAGAAAGTAACTTCGTTAAAAAAAAAAATGAACATCGCTAATGTTTCATTTCTCTTTCTCTGTATTTTTTTTTTTTTTTTTGTTTGAATACAATTAAACAATAAAAGAGAGAAAGAACAAAAAAAAAAAAGATGGAAAATGGATACTTTCTCTCATTTTCACCAGATTTTTTTCTGTCTCTGTCCATCAGTCATCTCATTTCTATCTTCTCTCTCTTTTTGTAAGAAAAGAAAAGAAAAAAAAAAGCGATTATTATAAATGATAAATTAAATCTGTGCAGTAAGGCATATAAATATTCATAAAATGGGACCCCATGAATAAACAAAAATATATAATAATAATGAAATAAAAGAAATTGAAGCGTTTTGGTTTTACGACAATTATTATAATTAAATGTTTATATAATTATAGGCGATTTTGTACTTACCGCTAAGCTCTTTTCCTATACATATATTTACCTGTCCCCATAGATTGAATAAACGAATAAATATAAATGACTAAATAAATAAACAATTTTGAAAGATGTAATATTTCATGAAATTTATAGACAAATAAATTTGAAACAAAAAAAAAAACGATAGGTTAGAACAAT
Source organism: Macrophya annulata (assembly GCA_963924015.1). Lineage (NCBI taxonomy): Eukaryota > Metazoa > Arthropoda > Insecta > Hymenoptera > Tenthredinidae > Macrophya > Macrophya annulata. The sequence continues at coordinate 17,191,896 of OZ001257.1, read as the reverse complement.
TTTTTTAGATTCTTTTTATATATTTATTATTTATTTATTTATTTTTTTTTTTAAATATTTTTGTCAAGATCAATTTTTGAAAAATAAATGAAAAATCAATTAATTGTGGAAAATAGAAATAATACATACCTATATACATATATTTATAGAAAAAAATCCACAGTTTGAATAGATGATTATTATAATCGTAATTCTAATAACAAAAACAATTTAATAGACAAAAATAAATAAATAAATAAATAAATAAATAATATATGTACCAACGCCAAATCCATATACATTATACACCTATATACACACGTAGATACATATATATATATATATATATATACATATGATAAAAATAATAGCACAAATGTTATTTTTTTTTATTTATTTTTTTTTTTTTTAATAATAAATAAATAAATAAATAAAAACATCCAACAGAAGATGATGAGAAAAAATTATATACATATACATATATTATGTATATATATATATATATATATATATATATATATATATATATATATATATATATATATATATATATATATATATATATACTTTTTTTCGACTTTATTTAATTCCTCAATTAAATACATATAGAATTTAATATAGTGTGGAAATAAAAAAGTAAGAGGAAAAAAAAAAACGAATAAGAACTAAAAAATTTCACTGTATATTATATTTAAATGGATTGTGCAGATGGTTAAAGTCCACTTCCGGTTTATAGGCGTTAGTTGAGTGCAGTAGCAGGTACAGCTATTTCCGGCACGCTAACCTGTTGATCGTATGAAATTATTACCACTAGAGGTGGCTATAATGCTATACGTCATATTCAACTGCAGACCTAAAGTGTATAAGTACTCTAAACGTAATGTATACTCTAAACGAGTATAGAAAACTGAGAAGAGTAAGTAAAAAGGAATTATGTTCGGTTTTATTAGCCCCAGTTTAAGCATTTAAGATCGTAATTATGATGCGAACGATTTGTATAACAATCCTTAGAAGACAGAGAAACAGACAAAAATACTAAAAGATTCGATTTTGGAGGATAAAAATTATTCAAAAAAAAAAAAATATACGTTCTAAATTGTTTTTAAAAAACAAAGTTCAGGCAACAGATCAACAAATTTCGCCATATTGATTTCCAACCTTAATAATATTTTTTTTCGTATCCCTAAATCTCGGTCTGTTAATATTTAATCAAAATAGTGTCAGTCGAGTGTCTCAAAAATCGTGAAACAGGACTAAAAACCTAGAAAAAAACGGATTTTCGATAGCCTTTAACAGCTTAATAATGAGACATTATATCGGTCTCGTATCCCCATTCATTCCCAGCTAATAAATCTCCTTAATAGTAACTATACGGCCATTGAGTTAAACAGTGGGGTTAATTTCCCTACGTATAAACGTCGAGTTTGCGCGCTGGAGTTACTGCGCAGGTTTTCCTAGTTCCTCGCGCATCCGTAAGAGGCGCTGACCGCCACTCCCCGCCTCTTTCTCTAACGGATAGATAAGGAGTGAGGAAGGGTAGGTAGGCTACCCTTAAGGCCACCCTGGCAGTGCCAGTTGTAGAGCCTTGGCCGGCTGGTGGCAATGCGCGATTTTTATAGTCGTTCGGGGCTCGTAGTCGTGTTCATCGCGCGAGTATCCCGCTACTACTGCAGCAACTTACAGCTACTACATACCGCCACCTATTCCTGCATCAAAAACGGGATAATAACGATGATAAACGTAAGTTTCTCTCACCAATAACGCGAAGTGAAAAATAGATGAAACTAAAAAGGATAAATAAACAATCTGGCTATACTTCCGCCCTGACCCAGGATGACCTGAAGACGTCACGACCTTGGAGCTAATAATAATAATTATAATTCCTTAGGTTCTACCCCCAACCCCCAGCCCCTTAAGACTAGGGTGCAGACTCCGAGTGGGAAAGAAAGACGAAATAAGACTCGAAGGAAATTTTTTTTATCAGAATCAGAAAAAGAAAGAAGATAATTTAGAAAAAAGGCGAATATTAGATTTTTTATTTTTGGGAAAACGATTTTCCGACCGTTTTCGTTCTGGAAATTATTAAATTTTAGTGATGTGTTAGGAAGGAGGTGATTTTTAGGTCTTGTTTAAAGAAATGAACGGTTTAGATATCTCGGTGGTGATTTTTCCGGGCGTTTTAGTCATGAAAATTGGTTTTGATAGTATGAAAACACGTCTCTACAAGTCCTCTTTGTGAAATGACATTTTTAAGACTTTCTGGGGTGTCATATATTGAGAAATACGAATTGTGGGTCTCAAATTTCACAAAATAGACTTTTCAGGTATCTAGAAAATGATTTTCCGAGCGAGTTGGTTCTGGAAATTAATTTTTAAGAATTCTTAGAACATGTTTTGTTTCTTCGAACAAGATACTAGGAATATGTACTTTTAGAGTATCATTTGAGAAAATAACCGGCTTAGGTATCTCAAAAATGAATTTTCCGACTTTTTTAGTCATGAAAATAGGCTTAGACATCATGAAAACGATTTTCCCAGAGTCTTCTTTATAAAACGATGTTTCTTAGACTTTCCAAGGTGTCGCATATTTCAAAATATGTGTTGCGGATTTCTCGTTTTACAAAATAAGTGGCTTAGATATCTGGGAAACGATTTTCCAGGCTAGTTGGTCTGGGAAAATAATTTTTCAAAAGTCTTATACATGTTTTGAGGAGCTAGATACAGGGAATATGTTTTTTCGAGGTATCATTCGAGAAAATAAACAATTTTAGTATCTCGAAAATGGTTTTTCCGGGTTTTCTAGTCATGAAAATAGACTTAAGCATTAAGAATACGCTTCTCCGAGAGTTTTCCTAATGAAACAATGTCTTTAAGACTTTCTGGGTTGTCGAATATTCCAAAATATGTGTTACAGATCTCTCTTTTTATTAAATAAGCGGTTCAGATGTCTAGGAAACGATTTTCCGGGCGAGTTGGTCTGGGAAAATAATTTCTAAGAAGTCTTATACATGTTTTGAGGAGCTAGATACAGGGAATATGTTTTTTCGAGGTATCATTTGAGAAAATAAACGATTTTAGTATCTCCAAAATGATTTTTCCGGGTGTTCCAGTCATGAGAATAGACTTAGACATTAAGAATATGCTTTTCCGAGAGTTTTCCTAATGAAACAATGTCGTTAAGACTTTCTGGGGTGTCGAATATTCCAAAATATGTGTTACAGATCTCTCTTTTTATTAAATAAGTGGTTTAGATATCTAAGTAACGCATTTCCGGGCGTCTTGGTTTCGAAAACCGTTCCTAAGTCGTTTCAATAGACGTTCTAGAGACTCAAATCTTAGAAATAACCTGTCTCGGATCTCTTGTCTTAAAGCCTGATCGCTTCAGACACTCCGAAACCCACGTCCAGATCTTAATCTTTAGGAAATTCATATCCAAGAAGTCTTTAGAATTTTTTTAAGTCTCCTCAATCTCGAAGACGTATGTCTACAACATTCTCAAAATTTTCTTCAGACTTTGAGAATTGACATTCGCATTCGAAACGGCTTGAGGAAATTTTCTAAGCCTAAAAACTACAAAGTCCAGTATCAGAAACGTCCTCAAGAGATTTTTCCAACGTTTTACTTTTCGAATATATTTTCACGATTTTCTATTTTGAAAAACGGCTTTAATAACTTTTATCTACTGAAAGACACACTTGAGACGTTCTAATGTCATTTTTCGAAATCTCCTCTCGGAAAATGAGCAATTAAAATATCTTAAAAGAGTTTTCCGGACGTCTTATGCTCAACAATTTATCTTTTTAAGAATTTGAGCTCATTTTCAGGAACTGGTACCTCTTTAAACGAATTTATAAAAACTGTACAAAGAGCTTTTCCGGACTCTTATCTCAGAAAATGCGTGTTTAAGACGTTTCAAAGGAATTTCCGCACGTCTATTCATCTTATCCTATCTTGAGGTCACTTTTCCATATGTTTAATTTTCCAAAACGGATATTCAAAACGTCTTGAAGAAATTTTCCAGACTACTAGCTCGGGAAATTCGATTCTAAGCCGTCTCAAATGCACAAACATTTCTAAATGCATGTTTAACGTAACTCGAAGTCGCTTTTCCAGGTCTCTAATTCTCAATAACAGAAATTCAAACGTCTCAAAGATGTTTTCTGGGCTATTAGCTCGGAAAATTCGATTCGAAGACCTCTCTGATGCAAAAATATATCCAAATGTATGTTTAAAGTGTCTCTAAGTCACTTTTCTCAGTATGAAATTCTCAAAAACGAATATTCAAAACGGCTTGAAAATGTCTTCCGGTCTATTAGCTCGGAAAATTCGATTTCCAGACGTCCGAAATGCACGAATATTACCAAATGCACGTTTAAAGTGTCTCGAAGTTGCTTTTCCATGTCTTATTCTCAAAAACGAGTATTCGAAACGTCTTGACGAACTTTTCCGGGCTACTAGCTCGGAAAATTCGATTCTTAGACGTCTCAAATGCACAAATATTATCGAATGCATATTTAAAGTGTCTCTAAGTCGGTCTTCCTGGTATCCGATTTTCGAAAACGGACATACAAAACGTCTCGATGAAGTTTTCCGGGTTTCTAGCCCGGAAAATTCGATTTCCAGACGCCCAAAATGCACAAATAATATCAAATGCATGTTCAAAGTGTCTCGAAGTTACTTTTTCATGTGTCTTATTCTCAAAAACGAGTATTCGAAACGTCGTGGAGAAGTTTTCTGGGCTACCAGCTCGGAAAATTCGATTTGTAGACGCCGCAAATGCACAAATATTATCAAATGCATATTTAAAGTGTCTCGAAATCGTTTTTCCTGGTATCCGATTTTCGAAAACGGACATACAAAACGTCTCGATGAAGTTTTCCGGGTTTCTAGCTCGGAAAATTCGATTTCCAGACGTCCAAAATGCACGAATATTACCGAACGCATGTTCAAAGTGTTTCAAAATCCCTTGTCCAGGTATATAATTCTTGAAAACGGATATACAAAATGTCTCGAAGAAATTCTCATAAACGGATATTCAAGAGATCTTGAAGAAATTTTCCTTGAATTTCAGCCGGGAAAATTTCTATCTAACTCAATTTTCCGACTTTGAAGTTACTCGGCGTTAATTTTCTTTCAATTTTCTTCTTCTCTTGCAGGCTTTAATTTTTAAATAACTCTCCTATATTACACTTTCGCGCATCAGGGGTATACAATATTTCCGCACATGACCGTCTTTATATATATACATAGAGCTCTATGTATACAACAATAATTTGCGTGCCAGGAAACCTGGTGCGGGAAGGGTAAGGGAAGAGAAGGGAGGAAAAGGAAAGGAAGGGGATGGGATGGGAATTCAAAAAAACCACGATCGTGCTGAAGTACCTATATATACAGTGAAACTAGCAAAACCCACCCGTGACACAGTGCCAACATGTGGCTTGGAAAACGCACTCACGCGACCCATCGATCGTACCTACTACCTACTTAGCTTGGTTCACGAGAGTTTTTTCAGATTTTTTAATTTTCTGTTTATCAAATTTTAATTTTGTTTGTTTAATTTTTCTCTTCATACCCAGAATAACTCGTTCTAATGAAAATTAGGATCTGGAAAATAGATGAAAGTAACATAGAATCCAATAAAAAATAAACAAATATGGGCACCTTTTCAAAATTATAAAAAAAAAAACAAAAATTATAAAAAACAAAAAAAACATTTTTCGTGAAATTTTACACATGTGTACGTATATGGACTGCGACGCCTAGCCGCCGTTTCCTGTCTATCGCAGGACACCGCAGCAGCGGTGGCTGCGGCGTCAACGGCGTTTCATGGCTGGGAACGAGAACGAACCCCATAAACCTTTGTATCTTATTGATTCAGTCCGCCGCAGTACCGGACCCCACGACGAGTAAACGATAGCGCTAGACGTGCCCTCCCCCCCTTCACCCTGCTCGGGAATTCCTCGTCCCCGTTTTTTCCATTAGAAGAGAAACCGTTGCTGTTTGTTTAGCGAGAAAGTAAAAAACGAGAAAAAGCAAAAAAATAAAAAAGAATAACGAGAAAGTAGAAAAAAAGGCAGAAAAACTTGTTTCTGCTGCAGTACAGCAAGTATTACTCTCATATAAGTATATTACACGAATTATTATGGTATATAGTGTAAACTGCAGTTGGGGAAAAAATGTAACCGCCAAGTATTTAACTCGGTTGAATAATTATTCTTCTTTATTCTCTTTAACAAATATGAAGAATAAGAAAAACATAATCAAAGAGAAAATTAGATTTTTGTTTTTTGAAATTGTTTAGTTGCATAAGAATTCATATATAAAGGTTTGGAAAAAATGTAACCGCCAAGTACGCAGCTCGAGTTGAAAAGATGGATATTTCCGTTTTTCAGTTCAGTAAAAGAATTTAAAAAAAAAAAAATATCCTAGAAACCGACGACCAAGAAATTTAGAGAAAATTTTTTTCTATCGGCATTTAGATTCCAATATTCTTTTTAATATAAAAGAAGTCGAAAAAGGAGAAGGAGAAATGTACCCGCCAAGTGTATACTTAGCTCGGGTCGAAATGATTCTTAATTGTTTTTTGTTCTTGAACGACAAACGAAAAAAAAAAAAAAAAAATAGCTTACGAAAGGGGGAAAAAAAGAGAGAAGACCGATTTCTATTGGTAGTTATTCCGATAAAGCTCTTTTCAAATTATAGAAAAAGAAAAGAAAAAAAGAAAGAGAAAGAAAAACAGTCGAGGAATGTGCCCGCCAAGTGCACAGTTCTGTTTTCCAAGATTTCTTTTACCTCTATATTCTAATAAATAACACTGAAAGATAGACATAAATTGTATGTAAGAACGATGGATTAATGTAAAAATTTTCTACTTGAATTCGTCCGTATTTTTCTGGACCGTTAAGCTATTAGAGAGAGAAACGTCATCTTCAGATAAACCCAATCCCACACCACACCACACCACCCATCCAGGAGTAGAAATAGAAACGAATCGAATCGAATCGGATGGCGAATGACGCTGTGGAAAAATTCTCGGTCCATTGAGCCGGTACGTGACCATCTGCAATTGATCAAACGACTAAATATAGATGTTCCTTTCATAAACTCTGCCTGCACACAATTTGACCAAAAAAAATTTTTCACTACTTGAATTGACTCAAAAAGTAAAAAAAAAAAAAGACAAAAGACGTGATCGGAATATAGTCCGTCAGTTAAATGAAATTATAATCCACATTTTGTATCTCATGGAATAAAAACGTTCGAATTTATTCAAAATTTGTCAATTTTGAAATGTGGCTTTTCTTCTCGCAGATAATTTCGGTGTGAAATCCTGTATCATCATCCTTCTTTCGAAAAATGATCAAAAGTCATTTTTCTATCTCATACAATAAAACCTGTAAAAGTAAATAAAAATCGAAAATAAAGAAAGAAAATTCACCCCAAAAAATCGAATCCAATATAATATATCTCTTCCTACATTTCTGTATCTCTATAAATGTATATAATATACGTTTTACATATACATGGATGTATAGGTATGTGCTCACGCGTTGTTGAACACTTTCGTAATCATTGAAGTGTTTTAATCATGGGATGTCGACTACCGTTCTACCATGGCCCACCCCCCCAAAGGGTTAGAGGGTTGATAAAAATATCAAAGATAGTCTGGAGATATATAGCCAACCATCCACCCAGCGAGCTACATGGATATATTCACCGGAGGCAAATACCCGAGAGCCAATCAGGTATCCCATTTCCCGAACAAAAAGGCTGTCAGGCTCAGAGCAAGCAAGGCTCACTGGAAAATCCGCATTGTGTTCCGGCCTTTCCCATCCCCAAACCCCCGTCCAGCCCCCTCCCCCCAAACCCTGAAACGGTCCCTCCTGCAATGCGACATGTAACGTACATTCGATTTTGAACAGGAAACGATCTGATCCTGGAAAAATCCGGATTCTGCCGCCTTTTTCCTGTCAGAATTTCTACAACTGTAGTAGTCGATGGTCAGGATTGAGAGAAATAATTTATCGATTGAGATTTCCCTTTTTTATTATCATTTTGTTCTGAATAAATGAGGAAATTTGATCGGCGCAACAGTTGAGGTTGAAAAAACGGATGTTTTAGATGATTGCAGGGAATAATTGAGAGTGGTAGTGGACTTTGCGGATATCGTGGTATTTCCGGTTATTTAAATTATCGAATTTTCACGAAACGGGAATTTTCTTCGGTTTGAATGATCGGATTTTTATGATAAAGAAGTTTACTCAGGTTTCTGAGATCGGAATTTGATGAACAGAAAATTTTCTCAGGTTTTTATAGTCTGAATTTGATGAAATGGAAATTTTCTATAAATTATCTGTTCAGAATTTTCCGAAACGGGAAAATTCTGACGTTTGAACCGTCGAAATCTTTCGAAACGAGGATTTCCTGCAACTTTTGTGATCGAAATCTGATGACACGCGAATTTTCTAAAGATCGTATGATCAGAATGTACTAAAACAGAAAACTATCGAGCTTTGAAATGATGGAAATCTTCCGAAACGGGATTTTCCCGCAATTTTCAACGTCGAAATTATTTCTAACGGCAATTTCTTGAGGTTCCTATGATCAGAATTTTCTGAAACGAGAAAGTCTTGAGCTTTGAAATGATGAAAATTTTCCGAAACGGGAATTTCCAGAAATTTAAAAACTCAGAATTTCATGAAACGAAAATTTCCTGATGTTCGTACGATCAAAATTTCCCAAAACAGAGATTTCCTGCGATTTTTAAGATCGGAATCTGACGAAACGGGAATTTTCTGATGTTGGTGTCGTCACAATTTTCCGAAACGGTACTGACCCACTATTCAAATGTCAAAAAATATTCCGAAATAGGAATTTCCTGCGTATATTAAGTGACAAAAATCTTTCATAACGGATTTTTCGAGCGTTTCAAGGGCCCAGGATTTTCCAAAACGGGATTTCCTGCGTATTTTAAGTGACAAAAATCTTCCATAACGGAATTTTCTAGCGTTTCAAAGGCCCAGGATTTTCCAAAACGAGATTTTCTGAACTTTCAAAAGCCCTAAAATTTTCGTAACAATAATTTTCCGCGGTAACAAAATAAACAAATAAAATAAAAAATAGAAACTGACTGTCTAAACTGTTTCGTGAATAAGTCAAAAGAAAAACAAACAGTGTATAATAATAAAAAGGGGTTAAAAAAAATAACGATTTGTTTCATTAATTTCGTCGCGTTAACACCGCGGCAAACAAAGCCGTCTATAGTCGGCAAACCTGTAAATAAGTAATCCTTATACCAGGTGGGTGAATATCAATCCTTTAGAGGCTACCGGGCGACACGCGACTCCGATTTCTACACCGATCCATAAACCAACCCTGCAGCTAGGCAGCCAGCTGGCAAACGTCACGGGGGTATCAAAAACATAATCGTCTATTTCCATTATTATAGAAAAATTGTTGATAAAAAAAAAAAAAAAAAAAAAAGAAAGATAAAGCAAGAAATGAAAAATAAGAATATTTTTTTTTCCCCTTCTATCCCTAAATAACAAAATTATTTATTACCGTCTAGCTTTGAAGAATGAATATGAAATAAAGAGGGCGAGAAATTGGCGGATATTATACATATTATAATAGAATAAATTTTCTACCTTAATAATATATTTATATATATATATATATATATATATATATATATATATATATATATATATATATATATATATATATATCTATATATTTTTTTTTAATTTTTTTACTTTTTCTTTTACTATATGTATACCAAGCTCAGAAATGTGATAGGATCTTATATAGTTATAGTTACGTCGCCCATTTTTCTTTCCTTCCGAGTTTTTTATCGGGCAGGTACAACAGGCTGCTCTTTTTTTTCGCTTTCTTTCATATACCTATACCCTTATACATCCTCCTTTATATAAGAATAAGTTAATCCAACTCCTCACGCAAGTCATGCTGTGTCGTTATATGTATATTAAATACCTATATGTTTATTGTGAATGTAAATGAAAATCTAAGGCAGTTTATTTTTTCCTAGCTTATTTTTCTTTTTTTTTTTTTTTTTTCTTGTTTTACGACAAAGTCAAAAATGAAAAATAAGCAAAGCAAAAATAGGGGTAATTTCGAGGTTTGTAAATATTCTATGATGATTATAGTTGGAGGGTGAAGAAAAACGAAGGAAATATGGAATTCAGTTCTGATATTGCTACAGGAACAATTTATAATCCTGAAATATAGTTTAAGAATTTTTCTTCTTATTTTTATTTTCTTTCTTTGTTTTTTTCCAAGAAATATTTTAATTAAGGTGACGCACGGTGAGGAAATGTGTGTATTCGTTGGCGCAGTCGCAACGCGACAGAATTTCCGGGTCGAGGTTGAGTTTAGACGGATGTGTAGTGATAGTCGGAAATTATGAGGTAAAAAAGAATTCCCTGTGTTATAAATCATCGAGATTTATATAGAACGTGGAAATCCGGCGCTGATAAACCTGAAAATTTTTCGAAACGTGAATTTCTTACGTTTTCTGGACTCGGAATTTTCCGAAACGGGAATTCCCTGTGTTTCAATCACCAGCACAAGAATTTCATGCACTTTAAATATCGAAATTTCCTGTATTTCACACACCGAAATAGGAATATCTTGGGATTTTAATAATCGAAAGCTTACGTGACGGGAATTTTCCACGTTTCAAATAACAAAAACTTATTTCCAAGCCAGAATTTCCTGCATTTCAAATTCCAAACATACTCGAACCGTGAAATTCTGACGTTTAAAATACCAAAACAGGAATTACCTTCATTTCGGAAGACAGAACATTTTCAAAACAGTAATTTCCGGACCTCCAGCTACGTTTCGTGTTTCCATGTCAATAATTAAATCTGAAAAACTTTCCCCATCAACAAAACGTCCATTCTAAAAGAAAAAAAAAAATTCTCTTTGTCTGTCGCCAAAAGAATGTATACCTAGCTAATTTCTGTCAACGAACGGGTATAACGTAATCAATCAATTATTTTCCTGTTTGATTATTCATTTATTTATTTATTCTTTCCTTCCCCTATCCCCCCTCTGCGCAGCCGGATATCAGGTTGGACAGGCCGCATTCACGGAACGATAATCAGCGATTTCATCGCGTGATTACTTACCATTCCGCACGTTTAATTCCACAGTATACTGACTTATACCTACCTACTACCAACCATTACCTTTTCAACGATAAAATATTACCCTCAAACCTCCGGACCGAGCGGCCAAACTTCCATCAACTTATAAATAAATGCCTACCGTACACCTTCTCTTTCATTTTCATCCATAGTAACCAAAAACTATCATCAACAATCATCGGAATACTTTCATTAGCTTAATTAAAAGAGTAATTTGAAAGTGGCGAAGTTAGGTCACACGGAACTATGAAGGAAAAAAACCGCTTCCAATTCATGTAGGATATTTTACTGACCACTTTCGGTGAAAGTGGCCACTGGCAGACCTGAGGTACCACAGCTGTTACCCGCAAGAACGTAGTGAATTATTGCTACTGCATTAACCGCAGTTGTAGGTAGTAGGTATTGGATGAAGTGCAGCGGCGGTTGTTCGATCCTGGAATGATGAATAAATAAACAGTTCGACATGAGAGCGAATGTAATATGATTTGAATAATCCATAAAGGGTAATAGAGACTGACTCCATATCCGTTTCTTTGATAATTATAGAGCGGAACGAGATGTGTGAAGATTCACAGTGGCCTGTTTCGACGAATACTATCGCAGAAAATGTCTGTTCATATCGTCAAAGCTCCTCGTGGGATCAAACACGCCGACAGTTGGGTGGTCGGTCAGCAGACCTCAATATATAAAAAAAAATGTAGAAAAAAAAAAAAAAACAGAGACTTAGCACAAAGCTTTCCGAAAGCCCACGTTACTCTGTTCTGGCCCGTTGGGGTCGTGGAAAACGGTAACGGTGGAGGACGAGGAGGATGAGTCAAAGAGGTCTAGTGAATGAAGCCGGCTTTGGGGCTGCAGTATTGATCGCCTCACCCTCCCACTGCCCCTTATAGACTACGTGCCTCTTGCCTCCCGCTTTCCACCCGCTGTGTTTCTATCTTCAAACACCCTCCTCGCCCTCGTCACCCCGGTCTCGACGTTACTGCTACTGCTGCAACGCCAGTGGCAAACAATCAGCCTTATTCCAGTGTCAAGGTTGGGTCAGTCGGCAGATCAACTGTAGATCTAGTTTAGATAGAGATAAGAAGATTTTCGTTGTATTATAAGCAGTTGCAGGGTCTTGACGTTCACCGTAAGTCACGATCGGTGGAATTACTTTCGAACTAGTGCACCGATTCGAACGAAATTTGGCATGTGAATACTTCGGATAGCTTGTGAGACAAGTACAGAATTTGAAAAAAATCGATCGAGCGGCTTTCGGAGGGGAGTGATTCAATCGGTTTTTGTAAAACTGCCGATATCTCAGCGATCATTAGTACGATTTTTGTGAAATTTGTACAGGTCGTTCTTTTCAAAGTACCGAAACTTTCCACCAAATATTAAACGATTTCGATGTTAAACGCGTGAGAGTCTGGTGATTGAAATTCCATTATGACGATTACCGATAATGCGGTGAACCGATTTCAGTAAAATCGTAATTTTAAGAAAATTCTTCTCCTATAAATTGGTCAAGAAAATGACCGGAATGAATTTTACATCAACCAACGTTATACCCACTCCGTTAAAGCGCCGATCTGTTATCGCTCTGACTACCGGAACGCCTTGGCTCGCCGGGCACTTAGAGCCGGAAATCGTCCAATTACAAGCCGTTCTTAGATTGCATCTTAGATCTAAGATGGCTGCTTAGGTTTTGCCTCGTAAGGTGTGCAACATAACAATAATTCGCATGCATTTTTGTTCCCTTTTTTTTTTCACCCGCATCCTTCTTTCGCCTTACATTTGTTTCACTTTCCTTCTTTTTACTGGTATTAAAAAAAACAATGCACTTATGGAAACATAAAAAAAAAAAAAAAAAAACCCCAACGATTACTTCAAGTAAAAAAAAACTACAAATGTTACGCCTCTTCGTTTATGGATTTTTAGCACCACGAGTCAGTCTTGCGTAATACAATTGCGTCACCCATCGATTTACTACTTTACTTGACTACTGCTGCTACTGCTGCTGCTGTTACAATTTACAGAAATATAAATTTCCGTTTAAATCTCCTGTTCTTTTTTTTCTCTCTTATCTTTTAAATTCGGTATTTTTTTTATTTTTATTTTTTTCTCACCTGACTTTGAGACGGATTTTTTTTTCCACAACTTTATACGTTAATGAAATACAAAATCTTCCTACCTCTTCTCTCAACGTCCATAAAACTGCTCCCAGAATTCTGACATAATGCTAAAAAGCTGAAATTGGTGTGTGCCAGTCGAGGACCGGGGCTTCAGCCTTGTCCCTGCTGCTGTGGCTGCTGCTATTGCTGCTGAAGGCCTAAATAAAAGAGCTGTGTGGGACTCGGAGACTCTAGACTCTAGACTGTTGAAGAGGTTGAAAAAAGCAGCTACTGTACTGGGGTGGGAAATTAGCAGAGCGATTAATCGAGCCGATCGATGGAAACGTACTACGTTTTTCTTCTTCTTTTTTTCTTTTTTTTTTTTTTGTTAATTCTCTTCTTTTTTTATTTTCATTAAATTGTTCTGCAGCATTGACCAGACTTTTATATTCCAATTATTATTTCGATTTCAGTATAAAGCTCGATGAAATAAATGAAAAAAAAAAAAAACAAATAGAAAAAATGAAAAAAAAAATTCTCAAACTAATTACATCATTCCTGAATAATGATATTGCGAATAACAGAGATCTGAGCTGAGCTCGGCCCTGACCTCGCGCAAGCACGAACTCCGAGGAATTTAATTCGCTTAAAATGCCTCGCGTATCAGACTGATTGATCCACCGATACTACCATCCCTTATATCCACGACGTTAGCCCTGCGGGCTTCCTGGTTAGCTATACCCATACTGTGATATTAAATGTGTTTTTATTCTCGTTTTTTATTCTACTGAATTATATATTCAAGTGTTTGTATTACGGATCAGTGACCGGTGAAACCCTACCCTGGTGACGCCCTGCCAACTACTATAACTTGAATAGATCGATGTCTCTATATGCAGTTACCATTCCTTGTTAAAAACCCAGAAGATTTTGTACCAGAAAAAATCTCCTAGCTATCACAGTTTTTAAACTATAGCAATTGTAAGAATCTACCAATCACAGTTTACCGAACAGTGTAACGGTCGCGTTAGCGCGGGACGCTACCGCCAGTTGGCGCACGGGTAGTAACCCTTACGGAGAAACTTCAAATTGCTTTAATTCGAGAACAACTATAGCTAGAGGATTTTTTCTCAGACAAAATCTTCTCGATTTTTAAAGAAGAACACAGCCCACTCGATAAAAAATCCCTGACTCTACTACACTTTATTTTTTTCTCTGTATTAAGGCATGACGAGAGCGTAAAACATGGCTAGCAGCACGGAGGATTACGGCTCGGAGCTTCAGGAGCTGCAATGGGGTGGCGGGAGTGGATCTCATTTTCTTAGAAGCGGTTCTCACTTCCTAAGAACGGGATGCTACGAGGCCGAAGACCTCGAGTCGACCAGGCATCACGCTGGCCAAAATAGGGGCTACTATAGCCCCCCGGGAACTAGCTATACCATCGTCGAAAGGCCACCTAGCGCCCCGCATCATCATTCTACTCACACTACCCCATATCGGAAACGAGGACATGTAACAGCCGGAAGTGGCGCCATCTCACCTGAGCAGGTCCTCAGGTAAAATATGAAAAAATATGTTTAAACTTGGTTATTGTTTTTTGAATTTTGTGACCGAATAAAAACAAAAAAATTCTTTTGTTTAATTGAGCATGCAGGCTCTTTGGGAACGGCGTTAACGAAAGGAGACAGACCGACAGACGGACACCGGCGTCAAGTCCAGCAAGCGTCGCGGCGCTTAGGGGCTCGACGGCACAATCTGGTCAACAAAACCCGCAAACCTCCCCTCCACCGCAACCCCCAAGCCTTCAGGAACTGACTGTCAGGACTATTACAATGGCTAGAGATCCTCCCGACTCGCATCATGGCTTTGGGATCTGCGTGAAGGGAGGTAAAGACGCTGGTGAGCTTTAATGAAGCTTTCTTTATTATATTACAACCCTAACTATCGCTTCGCGGTTTTATTTTATCAAAAATCCCTTGCGACAAACGTGCCTCTCTTTATGGTAGAACAAAAATTACATCGTTTTGAGGTTAACAATGTTTAAAAATCAAAAACTTAAATGCTTTTCGAATTATCGAAGTGGTAATAAGTCACTAATAAGCTTCTCACTGTGATATTCATTCTGACAAATCAAGTTTTAAAAGATAAACAAATGCTCCAAGGGCCGACGGCCGCCATAACTCTCCACCTCACGACTTTAGCCTCTCCGTACGATCGACTCTCTTAACCTTTTTCAAAAATTCAAATTTTCTCAGCTTCTCTAGCTCTGGCATGATCCCAAAATGTGTACATTTATTTTCAAACAATAACCGAGCGACTGTGACTCAAACACAAAATTCCCTTGATCGAAGCGCCATCTTTGAGCATGATCATCATTATTCTTGTAAAGTGTTGATGCCTGTTTCAATATTCTATTTCATCGAGTTTGAAATAGTGATTTTTAAAATGAACTTTAACTTCAAAAATTCGATTTTTGATCAAAGTTAGTTATTATTAGTCGCGAAGAGAGAGGCGGGTCGGTTGGATTTTAAATCGGGAAATCAATTTCACAAAAAGCTCTATTCATATACATTTATATAAATTTTTTTAATGTTATCTCTAGCAAAATCTGCCTCGTTTACTACCCAGTATATACATATATATTATTATTTTGCTTATTATATAGCGATAATTAGTTGGCTCGACAGATATTTTATACACAAAGAAAAAAAAAAAGAATCGTTAAAAAAAATTAAAATTAATAAAAAAAACAAAAACTAGTCGCTTCAAAAAAAAAAATAATAATAATAATAATAATAATAATAATAATAAATAAGAACGGAGTTTTGTGTGTCGTCACTCGAGAATCTTTCTGTCTGTTTCGCTGTACCAGAAGTGCAGTCAGGTAACCAGCGTAGCCCAAAATCCATCAATTAATGAAACGATCGCGCACTCGCATATACATGATGCCCTAGTTTCAAAAAATTTATATAATACCTGCAGTACATAGATATATACATATATATATCTATAGTATTAATATATAATACATAATATTTATCCTTAATTTTGGTTTTTGTTTTTGGTCTAATGTTTTTTTATTCTTCATTTATTTTTTCGTTTTTCAAATTCAAATCTGCAGCCTCGACGATCAGCGATCTTCAATATTGATGGTTTTTGCCCTAGATGTCGCATGCCATCGCATGTATTTATTTATACTATATATAATTAATATATATTGCCTCTCATAGATTTTTTAACTATACATATAATTATACCATATAGATATTCCAAAAACAAAAAGCATGACAAAATTCTCATTTTTTACTTTCAATTTGACTCCAATCCCACTTTTTTTGATTTTCTATTATTCTTTCGCTTTTTGAGAATTATTTTATTTACACATATATGAAAAAAAAACTATGTATACCTATATATCATACATTTATCAATACATACATACGTATATATATATATACAGGGTGATTCAGAGCAACCGGGTCATATTTTGAGAGTGGGTTCGTCGTAAAAATCTAAACCAAAAAGTCCTCTACTAAAAATTCGTGCGTCTAACAGTGACCGAGTTATCCCGGACTTAAGTGGACCTATCACAGGGCGTTAGACAGGGCCGCTAACGAATGTAATAATTAAACAAATTAATTTTTTTTTTCTTGCTGGGCTATTTATTCTCAGATTTAGTTAATATTCGAAAGTCTGGGTGGTCTTCGTTGTCCATGTCCTGACCTCCGTAGTTTTCGTCATCCAGGTCCTTACCTCCGTAGGTTTCGTCGTCCAGGTCCTCGCCTCCGTAGTTTTCGTCATCCAGGTCTTTACCTCCGTAGGTTCGTCGTCCAGGTCCTCGCCTCCGTAGTTTTCGTCATCCAGGTACTCACCTCCGTAGGTTTTGTCCGCATCCAGGTCCTTACCTCCGTAGGTTTCGTCGTCCAGGTCCTCGCCCCCGTAGTTTTCGTCATCCAGGTCTTTACCTCCGTAGGTTTCGTCCTCCAGGTCCTCGCCTCCGTAGTTTACGTCATTCAGGTCTTTACCACGACGACGAGAACTACAGAGGTAAGGACCTGGATGACAAGAACTACGGAGGTAAGGACCTGGATGACGAAAACTACGGAGGTAAGGACCTGGATGACGAAAACTACGGAGGTCAGGACATGGACAACGAAGACCACTCAGACCCTCGAATATTACCTAAATCTGAGAATAAACAGCCCAGCAAGAAAAAAAAAAATTAATTTGTTTATTAATTACATTCGTTAGCGGCCCTGTCTAACGCCCTGTGATAGGTCCACTTAAATCCGGGATAACTCGGTCACTGTTAGACGCACGAATTTTAGGTAGAGGACTTTTTGGTTTAGATTTTTACGACGAACCGACTCTCAAAATATGACCCGGTTGCTCTGAATCACCCTGTATATATATATATATATATATATATATATATATATATATATATATATATATATATATATATATATATATATATATATATATATATATATATATATATATATATATATATATATATATATATATATATATATATATATATATATATATATATATATATATATATATATATATATATATTTATGTACTGTACATACATAGATACATAATATGTGGTATACAATATAGGTATGTGTATATAATATTTGAAGATCGAAACTCTCGTCGAAATCATTATTTCTCGAGTATATAGGTACTGCTATTTCTTTCATATATTTCTATAAGCGAGGAGCAATTCTTATATACATATATGTATACATATCCGTATGTATACCTACATATGTATGTATATAGGTATGTACTATACGAAAGTAATTTTCTTCCATTTTTTTTTTTTTTTTCTAACTTTTTTCTCTCGATCTTCTCATTTTTCGAACATCTTGCTTCTTTTTCTCTATGCTTCTATTCAATTTTTAATAAAATTTTCATTTTCATTTGATTTGAAAATTATTTGATAAGAATTGATATTTTTTTTATTTTTGCTTCTCTTTGTACCTCTTGTTACAAAAATCTTTTGATACACTCATAGTACCTATATTATACATTTTTCAATTCTCATCGAAACTCTGACTTTAATTAATTGTAATTTGAAAACTTTCAAAATTTCTTTAAATTTTACATATACATATATAGCAATTGAAACTCTGAAATCTATAAACTTTGAAAAAAATAGATAAATTAAAAAAAAAATAAATAAATAAAAAAGAAACGATCTTTAAATTTTGAAATTTTTTTTGAAAAAAAATTTGAAAATCTCGAATTCTTATGTAATATACCTAAGTACACATACAAGTTGGTATGCGAGTACCCCATATGTAAGTGTATATCATGAACTTTGTATACTTTTTACCTAAATTCAATAAAAAATGAATAAATAAATAAATAAATGGGAATAAAATTTTTCTGGTATTTTATACATATATACATAATATACATATATATCCACAGCTATTTATAATTTTTTCTGTTTTTCAATCGTCTCTCAGATAAAAATAATCATGCATGCTTCCAATATAATTGATAATAATAATAATAATAATGATAATAATGATAATAATAATAATGTTAATTAATTAACTAATTTTTGCATCTCTCATACTACATACACTTATATCGCTACATACATACTTCACGCATCTCTCTACTTTTTTCTCTTTCCTTCCGTCACTCTCTCTTTCTCTTTTGCTCTCTCTTTCTCTCTCTCTCTCACTTTTTCACTTTTGTATACATATATGTATGTGTATATTATTACTGAGTTTTTTTTTTTTTTTTCTCCTTTTGTTGAGCCGGCGTTTTTTATACTTTCAGACGCAGAAAAAAAAAAAAAAATTATACATGAGTGCACACACATACACACATACGGTTTACTGTAACATCGTTTATAATTGCTTGCTCTCACCTTTATGCATATATATATATATATATATATATATATATATATATATATATATATATATATATATATATATATATATATATATATATATATATATATATATATATATATATATATATATATATATATATATATATATATATATATGTATGTATGTAGGTATATGTATATTATACATATCACATCACCTCGCCTCGAAGCACGCAGTCACGCAAAAAATAATTTGAAACCAACGAGAATTCAAGATTGAAAAAAGAAAGATAGAAAAAACGTGTTTTTTTTTCAATTTTTTTTTTTTTTCTTGTTTCGAGTGGTTTTTTTTTTCAATTTTTTTTTTTACATAACTAAAATTTCTCTAGAAATATATATTCATAATTCTTCTAGTACCGCACCGTGTATAATAAACTGCAATATCGCCTTTTATTATATCTCACATAGTATATAATACGCACATGATAATAATGATAATAATAATAATAATAATAATAATGATAATACACGAACGATTTTTTATACTCATCGATAAACTTTTTTTTTTATTTTTTATTCGATTTTTCTTCTGTTTCTTTTTTTTTTTTTGTATCTTTATCAATTTTTAATGTATTTACCTATATATATAGGGCAATCCCACGCGAACTTACCTGGGTTTGGCCATGCCATTTTTAATTTTGTTGAAAATTCTTCGAGTGATAATATATGACGCTTGAAACCGTAAAAGGATATATATACAATAATTTTTGACTTTCAAAATAAAAAATTATCATCCAAACTTCAAAGTGAGTTTTTTTTTTTCCTGTTTCTTGTAGTATTTTCTATTTTTATGTACAATATCATGTTTAAAAATAAAAAATACTACGAATAACAGATTTAAGAAAAAAAAAAAAAAAACATTGGCCCACTTCCAAATTTGGCTAATAATTTCTGATTTATAAAGTCGTAAATTTTCATATTTTTTTTTTCATCAAAATCGATACAGGGCATTTTTAAAACAGGTTTGGAGACTCATAGGTGAAAAGGGATCGATTAAAAAAAAGATGGGGGGTGGGGTTCATGTTTTACAGCGTCATACTATCACTCGAAAAAGTTTCAACAAAATTAAAAATGGTGGGCCCAAACCTAGGTCAAGTTCACGAGGAATTTACCATTTATATAAAAAATTTCTTTTCTCTTAATGCATCCCTCTGTACATAATAATAATAATAATAATGATGATGATGATGCTGATGATAAAAATAAGGGAAAGAAAAAAAAAGATAAAGAAAATCTTGAAGCAATAATATTTGAAAAGAAAAAAATTTCAAAAAAAAAAAAATTAATTTTTTTCTTTCCTTCTTTCTGGGTAAAAGAAAAATTGTTTTTTTTTTCGAAAAAACCATTATTTCAGGTGTAGGCGTTTACATTTCACGTGTCGAGGAAGGCTCGGTTGCTGAACGTGCCGGACTTCGTCCTGGTGATACGATACTCGAAGTAAACGGTACTCCATTTCGTGCCGTGACACACGAAGAGGCCCTCAAGGTGAGCCCGGAAAAATAAATCCCCTGTGGGGTGAAAATGGAGGGCGAATAAAAAAAGAAGATTAATAAAAAAAAAATTCAAAAATAAAAAAAAAAAAAACAAAAAACAAAACAAAAGAAACGAAAATAAAAAATAAAAACAGAGAGAGGGATATATATGTTCTCTCTTTCGAGGTGATTAGTCGTCTGCA
Organism: Macrophya annulata; assembly: GCA_963924015.1. Lineage (NCBI taxonomy): Eukaryota > Metazoa > Arthropoda > Insecta > Hymenoptera > Tenthredinidae > Macrophya > Macrophya annulata. The sequence continues at coordinate 17,171,052 of OZ001257.1, read as the reverse complement.
ACGTGGTGGTGGTCGATGAGCCTGGCAAGGGTGAGTGAGTGAGTGAATGAGTACCTCAGGAAAGACTGATAGCTCGAGGACCTACCCCTATCTCTAGCTGGTTGTCAGAGTATGATGGCCCATTGTCGGCCAGCTCTTTTGTCTCCGGGGTAGTATTATACTTTACTTGGTAGGAAACTTATCCATCCCCTATTGCTGAAGAAGGAGAAGAAGAAGAAGCAGAAGAAGCGGAAAAAGAAGAATGAGAATGTGATGATGACGGCGGTTGAAAATGAGGAAGAAATTGGTGCATACATCGATACAATGTGTGATGATGATGAGAGAGAGAGAGAGAAAGAGAGAATGATCAATGATCTCCTTAGAGCATCACCGATTATTAACACTCGATATAGGTATAGGTATCATCCATGCAAGCAAACACCTTCACGTGTGTCGATATACATATGTATAGGTGAAAATAAAAATTTCTAGCGATAGACTAGTGTCACATCATTACAGACTGGGGTAACATCATTCCAGTGTAGCGTAACATCGTTTCAGATTAATTTAACATCAGTCCAGACAGTGTCACTTCATTATAGACTAGTGTCACATCATTCCAGACAAGGTAACATCACTCCAGGAAGTGTCACATCATTCGAGACTAGTGTAACATCATTCCAGACAGTGCAACATCATCCCAGTAGAGTGTGACATCATTTCCGACTAGTGTAACATTATTCTAGAACGTGTAACATCATTTCAGACTAGTGTAACATTATTCTAGAACGTGTAACATCATTTCAGACTAGTATAACATCATTACAGTGTAGCGTAACATCATTCCAAACAGTGTCACATCATTCCTGACTAGTGTAACATCATTTCAGAAAATGTATCATTATCCCAGTGGAGCATAACATCATTTCGGACTAGTGTAACATCATTCTAAAACGTGTAACATCATTCCAGACTAGTGTAAAATAATTCCAGTGTAGCGTAACATCATTTCAGACAGTGTCACATCATTCGAGATAATGCATCATCATCCCAGTGGAGCATAACGTCATTTCGGACTAGCGTAACATCATTCTAAAACATGTAACATCATTTCAGACTAGTGTAAGATCATTCCAGTGTATCGTAACATCATTTCTGACCGTGTCATATCATTCTAGACTAGTATCACATCAGTTCAGACTAGTGTAACATCATTTCAGACAATGTAACATCATCCCAGCGGATTGTAACATTATTTCGGACTAGTGTAAGAACATTTTAGGAAGTGTACACATCTTGGAAAACTCTCGATATTTTTCGATTTGAAGTTTCTTAAATCGACTATGTAAATTTTCGGGAAAATACGCTCTTCAAAAACTATGAATCGATAACATTAAAATTCCAAACCTTCACCGTTCAAAACTTTTAAAATTCGCAACTTCACCCCTGCCCCAAAACAAAATCAAAAGTCCAATCATATTGTTTCTCGTAACTCAGGAATCGTTCAAATTCTTAAACAGAGATCTGAAAATTTTTCAAGCCCGTATGAAATCTTAAATTCCAAAAATCAGCTATTGAAAAAACCGAATCCAAAGAATATTTTTTATTCTTTTTGTTTTTTTTTTTCCAAAGCGTACGATATAGTAATAATACAAAAAAAATAAAAAATTCGTTGAAGATCACAATATTTATTTTTCTACCAAAAACCAATACTTTTCGATTCTTACTTGTATTCTTTTTTTTTTCTTTCCTTTTTAAACCCTTTAACGACTATAGATATAAGAGAAACAAGAGAGATAAAAGTTCGAATGGATTTTACAGTTTACAAGGAAAGGGTGTCGTTTTTTTTTTTTCTTTCTTGTTGTTCTCTTTTTTTTTAGAGCTTCTGCACAACCTCTCACTCTCTCTATCTCTCTTTCTTTCTCTTAGCAAAAAAAGGAAAAAAAAAGAACGAAAAAAGGTACGCACATCTACCAGAGTAGTTTTGCTGTTTACAGCCTCCCTTATACTATACTAGTTAGTTACGGATACGGTTTTCGAGGCGCCAGTCGTCTCGGCGCCTCATGGCTATTACCCCTTACTGGATTCTTCTCTTTCTGCACCCTATACGAGTCCTTCATCTATACGCGTATATGTAGGTACATACATACGTGTACCCATATATCTATAATTTATGTATCGATACCCCCTCCCTCCCCCCACCCCACCCCATTCCTCCCTCTCAGGCACGTTAACCTAGTCCTATTTTCATCCTAGAAAATAATTCATGCCTCTTAGAGGCTGGGGCTGAGACTGAGACTCGCGGGAAGGTGAGACTAAATATTTAATCGAGGTAAAATAGGAGCCATTTTTATTATTCTTAAATTATACCTACACTGTACATACATACCTCGTTATATGTATACTCCAAATCTATTGTCATTATTATTTCAGAAATTCATTTTCTCAACTTTCGATCTCTCCCCCATTTCACCCTTTCTTTCATCGAATTTTCACAAAAAATGAAATTTTATATCAAAATCTCTGTTAAAAGATTAGCACAAAATGAAAAATAATAATTGGGAATCTTCAAATTTGGTACAGAAAAGAAAAAAAAAAAAAAACAGAAGAACTGTAACTAAGAAAAATCTTCAACACATGAGAAAAGAATTTTTTTATTGAAATTTTTATTTCTTTCAAGTTTTATAAAATTGTATAGAAGAAACAACGAAACAACAAAAAAGAAGAAAAAACAAACAACGGAATCTTTCGAGTTGGGTTTTTTAATTCGGTATATAAAAATCGCTTTGGAATTTATAATACGAAACCAGAATTTAATAACAAAATTCTTGGATCAAATCCTCCCGTTTCTCATCCCCTTCATGGTCAGATTGGGTTCAAGTTTGAAATCCTAAAATGAATAATATCCATCCAGTATATAAATAATAAAATAAATTTGAAAAATCTAAAAACTTGCAATAATTAATTTCTCGTGAAATATTATATTATATATGTATATAAATATATATATACTTATAATATATATGTGAGTTAAAATATTTGGCCAAAAGAATTTAAGCCCTGAAGGGGGTTTATTATGCTGGTTTTAAACAGTCTCGAAATTTTAGGGTATAGTAACAACAGTTCGCCAGTGTTCGTATAGCATAGAGATATCGATCTGTAAGCCCCCCGTGACGTCACATCCTGCTTATCCTTGACCCAACTCATCGTCAGGCTCATCCTTGCCACTATATTTACCACCGTTTGCTACCGGGGTTTGAATTAACAGCATTTCTCTATTTGTTTGTTTATTAATTTTGAACTAAAATTCAAATTTTGTCTCCACGTAACAAAGAACGTTACAATTTATACTGAGATAACGAAAAATTTGTTATGCCCGTAAGTCAATCGAAGGTAAATCTCCGTGAAGTTCAAATTTTTCCAAAAAAAAAGAACTTTTTCAAAAGCCGATTTAAATTCTTGTGAAAATAAATTCTTCAGATGTTAAAGTCCTGTCGAACCTTGAGCATGACGGTTCGAGGTCCAGCGTTGGATCCAAGATGTCGAGGTGGTCATCCTGGCTGGTCTTCGTCAGGTCGTCAGCAATCCTGCAGTTGGATGGACCGTCAAGGTCGTCCTGCATCGCCGCCACCCTTGCTGAACCGTGATGCACGCCACGCCGGACATAGGACGAGGAAAGTTGAACTGTGCATCGAACCTGGACAAAGTCTTGGACTGATGATTCGTGGAGGGTTAGAATACGGTCTGGGAATTTATGTGACCGGAGTTGACAAAGATAGTGTTGCTGATAGGGCTGGACTTCTGGTAATTAACAAAACTCGATATTGAGATATGAAAAAGCCTCATAACTTTTGCAGATTTTAATGACACCTCGATGAGCTTTGGAGTCTAAGTTTCTCCCGCCGGAATGAACCGCTTAGAATTTTTTCAGAATTTTAGAATCCGAAATCTCGAAATTACAACCGGAATTGTAATTTCGTTGAAAAACTGTTGAGATTTTGTTTCCAGATCGGTGATCAAATAATCGAAGTAAATGGTCAGAGTTTTGAAGAAGCGACGCATGATGAGGCTGTTCAAATCCTGAAGACTAACAAAAGAATGAGTTTGGTGATACGGGACGTAGGAAAGGTGCCTCATTCTTGTACTACTAGTCAGCCTATTGTCGTCCCTTCGTCTCGGTATCAGGAGCACGATCCTATGGTTCTTGAGAGTCCAGCTGCACATGGAAACCATAGACCGCCAAGTCCTGCGTAAGTACGATACTAAAAAGTAGACAGCAACGTTATTTATATTTGTTGAACTGGAAAAATGAAAAATTTAATCACTTAAGAATGAAAATTGTTTTAGTATGAAACAATTTTCAATCCATTTGGGGCTAATTTTGACTCTTTTGTGGAGTAACATCATCTCAGACTAGTGTAACATCATTCTAGACTAGTGTAACTCATTCCAGACTAGTGTAACATCATTTTAGACTAGTTTAACATGATTTAAGACAGTATAAAATCATTCCAGACTAGCATAACTTATTTCAGCTTAGTGTTACATCATTCTAGAAAGTGTAAAATCATTCTAGACTAATGTAACATCATTCTATAAAGTATAAAATTATTTTAGACTAGTGTAACATCATCCTAGAAAGTTTCAAATCATCATAGACTGGTGAAATATCATTCTAGACAGTGTTAAAATCTTTTCAGACTAGTATAACAACATTTCAGAGTGATGTAATATCAATCTGGACTATCGTAACATCATTCTATAAAGTATAAGATTATTTCAGACTAGTGTAACATCATTCTAGACTAGCGTAAAATCATTGTAGAATAAGTAATAACATCGTTTCAGACTAGTCTAACATCATTCCAGAGTAATATAATATCATTTTCGACAGTATAAAATCATTCCAGACTAGTGTAACTCATTTCAGCCTAGTGTAAAATCATTCTAGACTAGTGTAACATCATTCCGGATTATCGTAACATCATTCTATAAAGTGTAACATTATTTTAGACTAGTGTAACATCATCCTAGAAAGTAAAAAATCATTCTAGACTAGTGAAACATCATTCTAGATAGTGTAACATCTTTTCAGACTAGTCTAACAGCATTTCAGAGTAATGTAATATCATTCTGGACTATCGTAACATCATTTTAGAAAGTATAACATTATTTCAGACTAGTGTAATACCATTCTAGAAAATGTAAAATCATTCCAGATTAGTGAAACATCATTCTAGACTAGTGTACCATCATTTCGGACTATCGTAACATCATTCTAGAAAGTATACCATCATTTTAGTTTAGCGTAGCGTCATCCCAGACTAGTGTAACATCATTCCAAAGAGTATATCATCATTTTAGATTAGTATAACATCATTCTGAAAAGTCTAAAATCATTCCAGACTAGTGTGACATCATTCCAGAGTAATGTAACATAATTTCATAATAGTGTGACTACTCCAGTGATTTGTACTGGCTCGATTTTCCCTGGAAAATATTTAGAGAAAATTTTTAATTCCTGCTTCATTTTTTTTTTTTTTTTTTGTTTTTTTTATTCTAGAACCGGAAGTGTCGAGTGGAGGAACCGGGCGCTTCATTCGGCAACTGCCGCCATGGTCGAGGAAAAGGCTAGGGTCGTCCTGGCGCGGAGTGAGAGAGCTGCGCTCTCCCAACTCCTCGGGGACTACCGGAGCCGGAGACTGACCATTGAGGAGTTGGTGGCGAGCTTGGCCGACCTTCTAAATACCCATGAAAAACTAACCCTGCTTACTGAACTGCGGGAATTGGTTGACGGAAAGGATAGGGCCATTTTTGATGACCTTGTCTACAGGCCAAGGGCTACTGCGACTCTAACTAGGGTGAGAAACTGGAAATGGGTTTATTTCTAATTTCAGGGCTACTCCCTTTCAATTTGCAAACTTTTTACATGTTTGGGAGGGATTTTTTTGGACTTTACATCGAATTAGTAGAATTAAAAATATGGCGAACGAAGGGATGAAAGGAGAATTAAAAAGTCATTAGATTTTCGTAAAAATCAGTTTCCAAAAATACTTGGGATCACTGATCACGAATCTGACTTCAAAATAGTAAAATTCGAAACTATCGATTAAAAAAATTTTCTATGATTTCAGAGAAAAGGAGACAGAACGCACTCGGACCTAGTAGTGACTCCATCGATCCACGACCTTCCGGTAAGTGGTTATCTTTTTTTCTCGATATCTTATCGTTTCATTTGTTTTTTTGTTTTTTTACTTTTATTTATATCTTCTAAATTTATTCAATTAATATATTTTTATAAAATCAATAGTATATATTCTTCTTGTGTATTATTATTACTATTATTATCATTAATCGCAACTTATCGTATGCTAAATATTTACCACTTATATGTATAAAAACTCTAAGTAGTAGTCTCTCCTTTTCCATATATATTATCTTCTTTTCTTATTTACGGTGTTTTTTTTTTTTTTTCTTTTTTGTTTCTTTTATTTTTATGTTATCGATATTCTGATTTATATATATATATATATATATATATATATATATATATATATATATATATATATATATATATATATATATATATATATATATATATATATATATATATATATATATATATATATATATATATATATATGTATATATATATATATATATATATATATATATATATATATATATATATATATATATATATATATATATATATATATATATATATATATATATATATATATATATATATATATATATATGTAGGTATATGTATGTACACTGTTTTATTATATAATAGAATATACTTTTCAATATATTTTTTTGAGTATAGGTATTTTATACTACTACTACTTATTATATTATACTTATATACTTACACTTACTTATATATATATATATATATATATATATATATATATATATATATATATATATATATATATATATATATATATATATATATATATACTTACTTACCCTGCTACCAACCATCTAGCTCGATCTGTGTCCCTGGCACTATGACCTATTTGTATGTGAATTTATATATTATATATTATTGAATGTGTCTATCGGGTGTCCCACATTGATTAACAAGAACAAAAAAAAAAAGAAAAAAAAAAATCAACAAAAATTTTACACAAGAATAGGAATAGAAAGAAAAAAAAAATGAAATAAAATAAAATTCAATCATGCCTGCGCGCCCTTACGCACCGCCCCTGAAGTCATGAGTAGTAGAACCCTGTTTATTATATTAAATATATAATACATATATTACACTTATAATAAAATGATGAAATAAATGATTCCAAATAAAAACTAGAGCGAAAGAGAAAGAGAGAGAGTGAAAATGAGAGAGAGACAGACTGGAGGAGAGCAGAAAGAGAGATAGAGGGAGAAAATGGATAAATTCGCAATATAATTAACAAAAAAAAATTAATAATAATAATAATATATGTATTTAAATCTATATACATATACATATATATATATATATATATATATATATATATATATATATATATATATATATATATATATATATATATATATATATATATATATATATATATATGTGTGTGTGTATTATTATCAATTTGTACTCTTGTACAAATCTCGTGCTCGTCGTCGTATTATGGAGAGGTGCGAGGAATTTTCATCGATCCTTGATAATTCGAGGATTATACATATACATTATATACAAAAGTTAATTAATTTTTCATTTTGTATGTTTTTTATTCTTTTCTTGGTAATTTTGTATTTTTGATTTTCAAGACCATATAAGTTTGATGGATAAAAAATATAGACTTTCATGACGATATTTTATAATGACGTTTTGAAAATTCACAAAAACGCAAAAAAATTAAAAAAAAATAAAATCACTGACAAATATAATATTACTTTATTAATTATTATAGGTTTATATATATATATTCTAGATTTAATGTCTAGTATTAATATTGTAGAAGAATGTCTCCCTCATAGCATGTGATGATGCCATATATGTGTTTATTTAATCATTACCATTATTATTATTATTATTATTATTATTATTATTATTATTATTATTATTATTATTATTATTATTATTATTCGTTGTTTGGTTTATTTATATATATTTATTCATTAAAATATATTCAAAATATCGGTATCTGTCTAATTGTTATTAATTCATTTTTGTATTATTTGTTTTAATTAATTAGTTAATCAAATAATAAAAATAATTAACTTAATAATTGTCTACCACCACCACCACCACCACCACCACCACCACCAACACCACCACCGCATGCTTAACCATTTGTTACGATATGTATATGTATATATAATATACTCATCTACTATATCATCTATCTATCTATCTATATCTATATTATTGCTCAACCCTATAGTATATAGGTATACGTTTTATACGTTTATACGTTTATATATAGTAGCTGTATGTTTTTCCTATCAACGTTGTCGCAGCAATCGGTATAACATATAAATCTTTTTATTTATTAATTTTTTTCTTATTCATAAATCATAATTAAATAACAACCCTACATATATACATACATATATATATATATATATATATATATATATATATATATATATATATATATATATATATATATATATATATATATATATATATATATATATATATATATATATATATATATATATATATATATATATATATATATATATATATATATATATATATATATATATATATATATATAATTATATTATCATAATATTACTGATAACTATAAATAATTTGTTCACTTAGTATACGCATAGGTATGTACAGCTGGGCAATAAAGTTCATCAAGGGTAGAAATTTAGGCTCAAGTGTTTCAGCGTCTACGCTGTTGATAAGGCCCCTCGCTCCGTATACCCCTTTTCCTGAGCCCATCGATGCGTTACGGCTGGTCAATGGGCTAGCTTACCCCGGCCTGTGGATATTCCTGAAATTAATTTTCATTTCTTTTTTGAAATCATTTCGTAATTCACTTTGAGTAGGTAGTCGGGAGAGGGGTATGCGGAGCGAGGAACCTGCTCAAAAGCGTAGACACTGAAACGCTTGAGCCTAAATTTCTACCCTTGATGAACTTTAGTGCCCGGCTGTACATACATATTATATACTTGTATATACCTACCTATACAATAATTATATCATATCATTATGTTTTTTTCGTTTCGTTTTTATTTTCTCTCTCTCTTTTTTTCTTACTTGTCACGCTGAATACCTATATTAGATTCAAAAAAAGTTGAATGTACATAAAAACCGGCGCTGCAGTTCGCCCGAGCTTTGCTGCAGCTTTTTCGATTCACGTTTTTTTACTGAGAATGGGGGTGATCACGTTGAAACCTTACATCATCGTAAATGATTCCCAAATTTTTCTGTTTCGTTTTTTGTATTTTTTGTATTTTTTTTTTTCTTAAATAACATATCGAAAAAATATAATAATCAACTGAAATAATGATTGTAATCATAATAAAAATAATAATAATAATAATTTTGATTATAATTTTGATTATAACTATAATGATGATAACAATTATGATGATAATAACCATAACAATAAAAAAAGTAATAATAATAATAATAATAATAATAATAATCGAATTGTATAAAAAGCAAAAAAATTAAAAACAAATGAAAAATCTAAATAAGAAACAAAAAAAAAATGGAACCAAAGCTCTGGCTAGCTGCTGCGTACGTTGCTCGTCTTAATATAAAAATCGGGATCGTTTGAAGTCGTAATATTTTTTTTACCGGATATCTGATGATTTATATCGCAGAGAGGTACGGCCCCCGGAAGTTGTTGCCGACCGGCGAGACTTGTGGACGTCGAGGGAGATCCCCTGGGAGTAACGGGACCCCTTCTCCCGAGGGAGGGCCAGGGTGACTATAGGTCACCGAGTGAGGACAGCGGACTAGGAGCAGACATGCCTAGGAGCAGGTCGATAATAATATAAAATAAATTAAATTTTTTTCAAATAATATATCAAACGCGAGATGTATAGATGCTAGAATGATTTTACATTAAAACTAAAGAGAGAAAAAAAAAGATTTAAAAAAAAATTGTGAAATTCACGAAATCCTTTTCGTGAGTGGATTCTCGATAAAAAACTGAGACGATTTTGTTCGAGTGCGAATTTCGAGAGTCCAGTAGTTTTCCAATGAGAGCCATTCGGAGTTCTATCCAATCAGAAAACGCCACGTCAGCGCGACCGTTAGACTAATCTGAACGTTCATTCGTCCAGATTAAAATCTCTCTCATTTGAAAACGGTTAGTCCCTCGGACATCTAGCTGAAACAATTTCGTCTCAGTTTTTACCAAGGAATCCAACCAGTATGAGGATGTAGACGATTTTAGTAAAATTAAACCAGTTCAAGGGGAAAGGAATTTAACCAGTCGCTATGAATTATGGTCGGGTAAGGGAATGACCGTAGCTACACACACGTGGCATATGGCTACTACTTATAACTTCTATTTCGACGGGAATTGGGCTAAAAGTAAATTATTAAATCGATCAGGACCGCTGTGGGGTAGGTAGGTATGTACTAACCACGCGCACATGTGGAGGCATCGTTGTCGTCACCCGGGTAACTCGGTAAAACAAATATATATTCCTCGTTGTATGCAGGCATAACCCCTTCACTCAGCACCCGAGTACTACACGGGTTAAAATTCGACCAGCTTTTCATATATATACCACATATATTTTTTTTTATTTTTATTTTTTTCTTATTTTTTTTTAAATCAATTTACCTATTCGTTTATTCACTCATCATAGCAACTACGTCACTAGATCATGTGCTCCATACTGTCTCTTTCGACTTTCAACGGGTGAGAATAATTGACTAGTGAAAAATATCTTTATTTTTTTATTTGTTTTTTTTTTCAATCAGAGAGATTTATTTACGTATTTATTGATTTCTTTAATACTTACGTAGATGGTTAGGTAAATATAAAAATATCAGAAGAATCGGGAAAAATTAGATGAATAGACAAGGACAGAAGAAAAAGAGAAGAAAAAAAATGGGGGGACGGAGTAATAATTTTGGGAATTGCAGAGCTGGCTGCAGACGAAGCCAACAGCACCAAGTCGCGACGTCAGACCTCGCCCTCTCCAACGATGACGAGTGCGACAATCAGGTACAAAGATCAGGCAAATAGATCATAAAAATATAGTATAGAGTATAGACCATGATAATAGACAGTCATTATTAGTTATTTTTAAATAATCGAACCTGCTGCAAACCTGCAGTATATTGTTATAAATAAACGCGTTGATCCACGAGCCTAACCCCATTTTTAACCGCGTATAATACCCTAAGTAAATCTTGTTGCAGGACTACGAAGACGAGGGTGAAAGCGACCGAGGTCGAAGGCACAGTTCACCTGGTGGGTCTAGAGGTAACGCGAGGGACTTTGGACACCATCATTTACACGCTGATAATTTGGTAAGTCAGTATGCACTCATGTATTTATTTTATTTTAGAAGTTAACAAAAAAAGATAGAGTTTACCAGAGCTGGGAATGATGTTCCTCATCAAAAATCGATGCGATCTTGTCTTTGCAAAAATTTTGTGAGTTCAATAATTCTTGAGTTAGAACGATTTCAAGTTTTAACTGAACACCGACTCTCGCGCGCTAACTGACGGTGGCGTGCCGCGGCTCGGTGACCGTTACGGCGTGATACGCCACGCGCGATTGGTCAGAACTTGAAATAGGTCTAATTCAAAATCTATTAGACCCTCGAAAATATTTCTTAGACAATATCGGCGTAGTTTTTTACTACGAATACGTTGCTACTGGTCTTTTGGTGAATTCTGTAGATATATATCAATAATTTAACGAGTTAATTTCTTTTTCAAATCATCAGATATTATAGCATATAGTCACCATTATGTAGAATCTTAATTATACTTCAGTCAGTCACCTATTGGGACGTAGTTTTAACATATTAGGTATATAGCCTCTCGATCCGCAGTTACTTTCGGATGTATTAAGCAACGTAGATTAATCAATTAGATATCTCAGACTAAATCTATCTAAACTCGAAATACTCTGCGTTTAGGAATAAATATATAGCGTAGATTTCATCACGTGTTAAATAACTAATATATTCTACTCTATAGATATAGCTAAACAATAAATAATCATCGTCGTCGTTTATTGAAATATTATAGAAATTTAGATACTGTTATAACCATAGAGATTTCAGCTTATAATAATATACACACGTACACTTCTATATAGTTATAAATTATTTATACAACAATTATACAGACCAGTTGAAAAACAAAAATTTCAAAAAAAAAAAAGAAATCTTTAATAAGAGGACGAGGGCGACGATTATAAAACTGTTAACTTAATTTTCAGATTATTACGTAACCAGTTTTTTATTTCATTTTATCCTGAAACTATATTTCTACTTTTCCTCGTTTGTACTCAACAATTTTATCAAATTATTTATCCACGCATAGCGGTTCAATTTTGACGAGATTACAAAACTATCTCACTGACTACTATCAGAGTCAGAAAAAAATTACAAAATTAAAAATAAAAAAAAATAAAAATTATGAAATTAAACGGTGACGATCGAGGCGAGCGTTTCAAATGAAAGTACAAATACACACATACACAATAATATGTTTAAAAATGTTATATTTATAATAATTAACTGAAATAATATTTATATATAAAATTACATATCCGCATATAATATATAATGTTAATTTTTGTTTTTTTTTTTCTCTCTTTTTATATCTCTCACGGGCTAGCTATTTACAGCAGGCTATACATATATTTATATTTATATAAAAATGGCCTACATCGATTGATTAATAAAATTATTCACCAGTTTCCAAGCTTTACTCGAATAACAACGATAAACGGATCGATCAAAATTCTTTCTTTGTTTTTTATTTCAACTTTTTTTTTTGGTTTTTAAAATTTTGCCTTCTCTCCGATAATATTAACGATGTATAAAATAAACTCTTGAATTGATCTTGGATCGACAATCGATCGTACATATCGATATGTATAATGTATAGTATATTCATATATAAAATATATAATAATAATAATAATAATAATAATATATTGATATAGAAAATATTTATATAATATTACATAATAATAAATGAGTTTAATATATTTTACAAATACATAATAATAATGTTAATAATAAGTAATCGTTACATCGATGGTCATAGCTTTTCTTGAAGAGCTTGCCTAAGTTCCTCAGTCGCTTTAGCAACGTCCTGTAAACCCTGACGAGCATGAGAATCATTACGAACGTACTGTTGAGCAGTGGAATTCGATCTTCTAACTGAATTTCCAGTTCCAAATTTTGGCCTCGGTATCCGTACGCGTTGAACATCGCTTAGCCAAGACTCCATCGTCGTTGATTTCTTGTTTAGTCGATTATATCGAATAAAAACTAGGGAAAAAAAAAAAACATATCGATAAGTTATACAATTTTTTAGACTGTTGCAACTTTTGGCAAATCAATTTATCTAAATTTTTGAAATAATTGATCCGAAAAAAAAATTTTTCTCTTTTATTTCGTTTATCGATTTGCATTGTTTTATTATTTCTTTTTGTTTTTTTTTTTTTTTTTTGATTCTTTTGCTAAAAACAAGAGTTTTAATAAATTTCAGAAAAAAAGTAGAAAAAACAAATCCCAAAGAACGAAAACTTTATTGCTTCATTTTTTTATTTTTTATTTTTTCTTCTTCTGTTCTTTCGTTTTTTATTTTTATTTTTATTTTTATATATCTTCCGTATTCTCTACGCGTCTGGGGAAAAAGAAAAGTGGGTCGAGGGGACAAGCTATACTTACGACGATGACGATGTCACTGGGCCATCCCAGGACGAAGAGAAGGAAGAGGTGCGAGGAGGAGAAGGAGGAGGTTATACGACGTGATAGTAAAACAATAAAAGAAATTACGCGGACGAGGATTATAAATCGAGAAACGGCACAATACCTGAATTACAATTATTTATCGTGGTCAAAGTGGCCTCCGATAATATTTAGAGGAATAAATTAAATTCATTTTGAAGAATCGGTTACACGCACCGAGTATATATGAGATGTTCTCTTGAAACTGAACAGTCGACAGCGCAAGCGCGAGTTTCAGCGTCTGCTAATGCAGGCTGGCCATCCCGAATTTTAGCTGTCAAATTCGAATTTTCGGGGTTCTATTCCTGGTTAGAATCGAGGTTAAAATTTCTTGCAAGTTGGCTCCCCTGCCTCACAGGTTCAAATATCGTCGCAAGACGGACTTGCCGACCAATGAAATTAAATTATTTGACGCATGCGCTGTCGATTGTTTAGTTTCAAAAGAACGTCTGGATATAATTTTAATGATCATTAATAATGAAAATTTCTTACACTGTTAGAAGTAACAGCAACAACAACAACAAAACCGTGTTGTTATAATTACTTGAATAAATAATTAAATAAATGAATGAATAAATAATTTACAACGAATACAAAAAAATGAACAGTCACTAGGTCAGATAAGACCAGTAGATCGATAGCCAACTCGTCACGCTAAAAAATCCCTAGGGTATGCCGAGTTCAATAATGTAAGCAATGAACTGAAACTCTAGGGAGTTTTTCAGCTAATTGGCTATCCCCATAAAGTTCGTATTATTCGGCGCCTGCGCGCTCTGACGGTATAGTTTCACGATATTCTAACAGTATAACTATATAGATATTCTATATAATTATTTTATATTAATACAGTTTCGCAAACACGGACGTGATATTGCGACGATCATGACCAATATATAATATAGCGAATAACAAGAAATAACGAAAAATTTCCCAACACATTTTTTAATTATCACATATATCGAGTTATATGTTATACGGTATATTATATACATATTTGTATATTTGTATGTATTAGGTATACATTTATATACAATATGTATTATATAGCCAATGTTGCTATTGCTGTTGCAGTTGCTGTTACTGACTGCGAAATTATTAATATATACATATAGGTAAATATGTGTAATACCTACATATGTATTATATTATGTTATGTTATGTTGTATTATATTATATATTATAAGCCTTCAGGCTAAGCTCGGTTGCACCAGTAATATTATATTACTATATGCTATTACTGTATATGTATACATATAGGTATATATGTATATAATATAGAATAACGAAGATCACGAAGGCCAAACAAAGTGACGCGTAAAACCGGTTAAATAAATATGTATGTACATAATATACACACACATATATATATATATATATATATATATATATATATATATATATATATATATATATATATATATATATATATATATATATATATATATATATATATATATATGGGCAGATCCATTAATTCTCGACGAAAGTGTGCGCACTTAGGTCAGCGATTTTGATGCTGTTTTTTTCCTCGAAAGTACACCTGAAAAGAAGACGATCCTGAAAATTTGAGCCTGATCTGACCAAATCCAGCCGCTGGAGAATTTTTTGAATTTTTAAAAAAGTCGATTTTTCACTCATTTTCAATAATTTGTATCTCAGCTTCTATATAACTTAGAGACTCCTACCCAACGGCATTCTTCTCAGTAGACCCTCTACTTTCAAGAAAAAATTAGATGTTTGGTCTAAACTTATATCGGGCTTAACTGACAGCTTTCAACTGAACAACTGTTTTGGTTAAATTTTACCCATTTAGAAAACACTATTATATGTACAGTTTTTGAAGTCGAGGGTCGACCACCAGCTAATGTTTTTCATTGGGGTATACTTTAATGGAATCTACCCAACTTTTGCTTGATTGCTCCTATTTCGTAAAGTTAAAGCCATCTGAAACCGAACAAATTTTAAAAAATCGCTGTTTTCAGATAGCTAGAACTTTTTTCTTTGAACTTCGATTTGCTTCAAATTTTCAGGAAAGTTGCTTTATTATGTCTTCAAAATACCCTGAAAATTTTAGTCATGGTATTGAGCTAGTATTCGAGTTATAAATTTTTTAATATTGTCAAAATTGCATTGAACCTGATAAGGAATTCGTTAATAATCAAAGTTTAAGCGTATAGAATAATAATTATCTAATGAAATAGAAGTAATTTCAGGAGCATAATCTATATTTATTTGTAAATGAAAACTAACAGCAGTTATATTTGTAAACAAAAAGTATAAATATCTTACTTGTTAACAAGTAAATAATTCGATAAACATGTAAAAAATTATCGGCAAAAATTATTTTAAACAATGCAATTTTGACAATATTAAAAAATTTATAACTCGAATACTAGCTCAATACCATGACTCAAATTTTCAGGGTATTTTGAAGACATAATAAAGCGACTTTTCTGAAAATTTGAAGCAAATCGAAGTTCAAAGAAAAAAGTTCTAGCTATCTGAAAACAGCGATTGTTTAAAATTTGATCGGTTTCAGATGGCTTTAACTTTACGAAATAGGAGCAATCAAGCAAAAGTTGGGTAGATTCCATTAAAGTATACCCCAATGAAAGACATTAGCTGGTGGTCGACCCTCGACTTCAAAAACTGTACATATAATAGTCCATTCTAAATGGGTAAAATTTAACCAAAACAGTTGTTCAGTTGAAAGCTGTCAGTTAAGCCCGATATAAGTTTAGACCAAACGTCTAATTTTTTCTTGAAAGTAGAGGGTCTACTGAGAAGAATGCCGTTGGGTAGGAGTCTCTAAGTTATATAGAAGCTGAGATACAAATTATTGAAAATGAGTGAAAAATCGACTTTTTTAAAAATTCAAAAAATTCTCCAGCGGCTGGATTTAGTCAGATCAGGCTCAAATTTTCAGGATCGTCTTCTTTTCAGGTGTACTTTCGAGGAAAAAATCAGCATCAAAATCGCTGACCCAAGTGCGCACACTTTCGTCAAGAATTAATGGATCTGCCCATATATATATATATATATATATATATATATATATATATATATATATATATATATATATATATATATATATATATATACATATATATATATATATATATATATATATATATATATATATATATATATATATATATATATATATATATATATATATATATATATATAATTTTTTTGAATTTATTATTTTATACTTGGTAATCGTTTTAATTGTCGTCATCGTCGTCGTCGATGTCGTCGCGCAAATCTGCTGCACGTGATGTTTAGATAACGGCTAGTTTCACTGACCTAACATAAGATACGATTTCTGTCTCGGTTGACCGTTAGTTAAAGAATAAACAAATAAAATAAAAAATAATAATAATAGTTTGAAAAAAACAAAAGCAAAGAAAAAAAATTCAAATGACAATTTTGAATTTCTATTAACGATATCGACATAAGTGAGAGAGAGAGAGAGAAAAAGAGGGAATAATTAAAGACGGAATTTTAAGAATTCATGTAACTTTTTGTATAACCTTTTTTTTCCATCAATTATAGAAAACAAAAAAAAAAAAAAAATTACGACAATTTTAATTATTATTGTATTTTATTTTTATTTTTGACATTATTATTGTTGTTATTATCTTATTTTACTTTTTTTAATTATCCATCATTTCCATCGCGTGATGAGTTGATAAATTATGAAAATTAATTACACTATACATATATGTATTATACTCATCAAAGGTTTATTGATCTTAAATTTTAATTACTCTACAGTAAATTTGTGTATATGGTATATGTATGGTATAATCACTAAAACGCGTGGGTCACGGTCTGACCTCATAATAAAAACTGGCTTTCTAACCCGTGGTTATGGGTAGGTACAAGGTATAGGTACACTATACTCACTCTGATCAGCGCAATTTCTCTTCGCCCAATATACATATACCTATATTTATATATTTATACATAAGTATATCTAGATGTGTTCTATACGAGATACGGAAATAAGTCTATAGTTCGCGGAATCAAAAATCGGCACGATCGGTAATTAAATATCGAGAAAATAAATCGGCAATATCGATAATTGACTGTAAGAAAAAAAAAAAAAAAAAATTGTCAGATGTGTTTTTTTTTTCATACCGATTTTTAAACCTCCAAAAATCGATCCAAGTCGTTATGCGTATGAATAGAGATTGATGTGACGTGTAAGTGTCGACAACGCAATAAAACAAACGAACGAAAAATCGGCAAGGTTTGATTTTGAATTTCGATAACGATTTTTAGTTCAAAAGAAAAAAAACGGTAGATAGTTATTTTCATTGATAGGTTCATTCTAATTGGAATTTGTTCCAGACACACTTTGAAAACAGTAATTAAAAGGAGAACAGGAACAGGAATAGACTAATTTTATTCATTTCTTACTGATCATGAATCGGTATTGATATCTGTTGAATCGTTTTATATGATCCAATATTGAATATAATCGATTCTGCTCACCTGTTTTGATTTAAATTGAGCCGATCTCGTTACCGATCTTCTTAAGAATCGTAACAAAAACAAAGTTAAAACAAAGAAAAATAAACTTGAAATTCGAGTTTCCGGGGTATCGAGGAATATATCGTAGAGGAAATAAACCGCTCCCGATGATGATGGCCAAGCGACTGCTGAGCATAACCCTCGCGCTCGGAGGCGAGCTGGAATTACTTACCTGATCAACTGTGCTAGTGAACGGTTGCGCGAGGAGGATGAAAAGTACAAATATAAAAACCTTAAGAGCGACTGAGACAGAGAAAGAGAAGGGTTTGCGTCTAACAGGTGAGACAGGAGGGGCTCAGGTAAGAGCGTAGGCATATGGCATACTGTGGCAGCGTTGCCAAACCGCCTTTACGGGCCACGGATCTCTGCGTTCAATTATAAATGTAATATTTACTGATCTCCATTCTTATACTAAGAGAATTAACACCGTTTCCTATTTTCGTACAAATGAAATTATAAAAAAAGAAAATGAAGAAAAAAAAAACAAAACGATTCTGGTAACATTTTCATTTAGTAATTATACCAATTTCGATCTTCAATTTTTTTGTCCCCTCTAAATAAACCGAACCGATCTTCAATTACAGCTATGAAAATGATTTTTGTTAATCGTGGAAAATCGGTGGTGGGGATATTTTTTATACCGATCTCGATATTTGAATTGGTATTTCTCGTTTTCCGAACATGCTGGACCGATTCGACGCATTTGAAGACCGGTTTGAGTTAATTTAGATCGAGAAATCGGTATTTAAGATACGTAATTTTTGGTTTACCACGAACGAATAGAACAAAACCCCGGAGGTATAAGGCACTTCCGCGGTTCTCTGATGACGCCTGAGCGAGGCCGATCCCCAACTTTCTTTATGAGTCACAACAACAGCGAGTATACATACAGCGTTTACGTAGTCTGAAGAGTTTGCTACCAGACGACTTAAGACCCTCGACCCGGGTTAGTGACCGGTATATACCTAGATATTTTTCCCCGAAGTGTGTGTTAGTAATTTCTTCATAAGATAACGATCCTGCTGATGAATCGCCGCAGTCGACAGTCAGCCCCATGACGATATAGTCTATACCTATATATACTCTAGATTTATAACCTACTGACACAACTAAACCGCAACTAGGTGATTTCTTATTGAAATCGATTTTCAATTCAGATACGTACTCGATTCAAAGATAGAAAGATTTTTAGTCAAATCGGCAATGGAGAGCCATAACGATTTATGGATTATCTTCCCAATTTTTTTTTTTTTCATTCAAAAAAACAAAAACAACTTGTAGAACGCTCTCGATCGTCGCCTCATTTTATGTTATTACCGTGACAAGAAAAACAGAATGATCGGTACTAATTACAATTTTAACCGAGATAATGAGTATCGTTATCTCAAAGAAAAGATAATTGAAACACAAGAATAAGGAAAGAAAGTCGAAGAATTTAATTGAAAAGCTTTATCTAGATGATATGAAAGATTATATTATCTGTAAAAAAGATAAGATTATCTTGGAATTGTTTTCATCTTATCTAGATAAAATAGAAGATGAAAGATGATATGAGAGATTATATTATCTGTAAAAAAGATAAGATTATCTCGGAATTGTTTTGATCTTATCTAGATAAAATAAAAGATGAAAGAATTTCGTGAAATTTTATCTTTTGAATATAAAAAATTGAAGATAATTATATCTGATTGTATCATCTAGATTATTAGATTCCTTATCTAATTATCTAGATTATCTCGTAGAAAAATGACGAAATGGAAAAGAAAAATCTCTAAAAGATGAATTCTTTCGATATTTTGGAGAACAGAAAAATTCTTTAGTTTTCTTTTTTGTTTTTTGAAAGGATTTTGTGAAACCGTTTCAAAATTGATCGTGGGACGAGACGATAGTGTGAAATGACCATCGAAAATCGACGAAAACAAAAAAAAAAAAAAGTTAAAAATAAAAATCAATTAACCAAAAAATTGAAAAGTATACAAAAAATACAAAAATACAAAAAAAAAAAAAAAAAACAAAGAGTATCTCGGGCTAACAAGAAACTGGTGTTCTTTTGGGGGTTGTGTTGTGCTAGGAGAGCGACGGCGGTTGCGAGGGTAGCGACGCTGAGATGATTGGAAATGGGAGACGAGGCGAAAGGGATCGCGAACAGGATGATGAGGACGACGAGGTCAGGGATCAGGAGAGGAGCTCGGAGAGTGGCGGTGGGGGTTTCGGTGGGTGGCGGACCCACCTTCTCGGTGGCCTTACCCAGCGCGTCAAGTCCTGGTATTGGGGCGCCAGGCCCCTAGTAAGTTACAGTCTCTCTCCTCTGCAAAACCAAAATCAAAAATCAAAAATAAAAATAAAAAAAACTCCAGCCGACAAAAAAAAAAACAGTTTTTTATAATATATCGCAATTGACACAATGCGGAATAAAAAAAAAAATAATATATATATATATTTACACCCACGCACAACGCACACACCACCGAATCTCAAAAATAGATAAAAAAAAACAATCAAAAACAAATTTCCACACCATCATCACCATCGAAAAAAATATCTCATTCCAATGAAATACGAACTCAGATGTCTGAAGGGTGTTCTTTTTTGATTTTTCTTTTTTTGTTTTCATTTTATATTCTTGTAATAGTTTTTGTAATATTTTTTACATAGTTTTCATCACCTAATGAAGTATAATTATTTAGGTAAGAAAAAAAGAAATGACTTTTGATAATTATAATGAATTGTTACGGTTTTTGAAACTCTAGTATCTGAAAAATAATAAAAAACGGGTCAAAAAAATTGTTTTTATTTTTACTTTTTTGGCTTTCTGTTTTAACGGAAGAGAATCATTTTTTCTTTTCTTCGTTTTTCGTTTTTTTTTTGGACTTTGTAACCCTTCAGACTTCTAGAATTTGTTTTATCAGAACTGGGATGAAGGAAAGGAAAAAAAATAAAATTCTTGTAGGTATATACAATACATTAGATACATATATACATGCATACCGTATAGTACAATGAGGGTGCAGATAAACACGGTAGAGATCGGATAAAGAAATAGAAAATGACGAAGAGAAGAGAAGAAGATAAAAAAGAAGAAGAAGAAGAAGAAGATGATCAAGAAGAAGAAGAAAAAGAAAAAGAAGAAGGTGGGAGAATATTAGGAGAAAGATGATGATGGATGATAAGGAAATAAAGGATAAAAATTTTGATACCTACAATTTTGATATGAAAAAATCAAAAAAATGAAAGAAAGAAAAAAAAAAAAAAAAAAACGAAACACAACACAACACACAAAAACACACTAACTACCTACTGCTACTGCTACTGCTACCTACTACTACAATCTGGCATGATTTTAGAAATTATATATATATATATATATATATATATATATATATATATATATATATATATATATATATATATATATATATATATATGTATATATGTATGGTATATATACGTACAGTTAAATCAATTCAAATAATTAGAACCCTTTTTCACTATTTTTTAATTTCATTCCATTCCTTTTTTTTTCATGTGTTTCATAAGTTTACTTCAAAATTCATTGATTGATATAATAATAATAATTGTGTGATACAGTGTTATAGTGATGTGATACTATAGTGACCATATTTATATTTATACATTATATATATATATATATATATATATATATATATATATATATATATATATATATATATATATATATATATATATATATATATATATATATATATATATATATATATATATATATATATATATATATATACATATATATGTATATAGAGAGAAAGAGTGTGTACGTGTACTAGATGTATTGCACATTTGAATTTTCACTATATTTTTTGTTATTTCATTTTTTTTTAATTTTTTTTCACAAATTTTTCGATATCTATCTATAATTGTATATCATTAAATATATACACATATGCACAGCTGTATTAGAATATTTCGAAAATTAATTAAATTTGGTGAAAAAAAAAAAATCCTGACGTTTTTGATTTTTATAAATTCATGATGTATATTTAATACGTATTGAAACAATAGTTCCTTGTTTCTTTTTTTTTTTTCTTTTTAACTCGGTTAAACTGACCCTTTTTATTTTTATTTTTTTGGTTTCTTTGGGGTTCGAAATCAACGTCGATGTCCTTACCTCGTATAGTCAAACAGTTCCGGATTCAAAACTAAACCATAAAAAAGCGACTATTATATATTTTATAAAAATTTGAAATATTTATTTTTGAACTAAATTTTTATAAAACCAAAAAAAAAAAATGAGTAAAAAAATAATCACGTAAATACGTCAAGGAAATTTTTTTTTTCTTTTTTTCAATTTATTTACTAATCTAATACTGTATGTACATATATGTATATGTATATAAAATACTATATATCTATAATAATTGCGAGCACGGTTATTACTATACTACATAGATGTCTTGGCATGCTCAGTATAGATTAAAACAATTATCACATAATATATTATCATCTTGTTATATATATACATATATAGGTATATAGGTATACACATAAACGATCATATAATATGATATACAACTACTGTCTACGTATTATACATATATAATACATTATCAATATCTGTTCTACCAATTTTCTTTTCATTTTTTTTTTTTTTTTGTATATATAATTGTGATCGATTATCGATTGCATAATTTAATCGATTATAACTGATTGAAATCGATTGATCAATGTCTTGATTTTTCATTCAGTATAATAGATTACTCGATACACTTGCATGTCGTAGAACCCGCGGTCCATCGATTGATTTTTTTTTTAACAGCACTAATATAAATCTGAGACATTTCATTCTAAGTCGACTTACGTTTGAATCTCACTATCGACGATTTTTTTTATATCTACGTAGGATATACAGAGTGTACAATAAAAAAAAAAAAAATATCTTGTATGTCAGACGTTGGTCGGCTTGGGATGGCAAATGTCTCATATATACCGAGAGTGTCTCTTGAAGCCGATCTGTTGAACCACGATGGTGCTAGCTTTCTTGAATTTCATTAGGGGGGGGGGGGGGGGGGGGGGGTTATAAATTCAGATCGCAATAATATCCCTAGTTTCCGAAATTTTTCTATGATTATTTCGAAAACCGTAGGAATATTTTCGCGATGAGCATTAGCCTCTCTGATAAAATTCAAGAAAGTTATAAAGCAATCGTCGTTTCACTGCAACCCGCATCACGAGACGCTCACAGGATATCGTTTTTTTTTTTTTTTTTTTTTTTTATTTATTTATTTATTTATTCATTTATTTTTTTTTTTTTTTGAAAATTATTACCGAGAAAGATTATTTTTATATAAAATCTGATGAAGCTATAATAACGACGTACGATTAATACGATACGTTGAGAGAGAAAATAGGAAGAGGAAGAAGAAAAAAAGAAAAAAAAAAAAAAAAAACAAAATAGAAAATAGAAATTAGAAGATAGATTAAACAAAAAGTGAAATAAACAGGAGAAAGTGAAATTCGATAAAATTATATACTGCACCATCTACTACTACTTACACATTAAAATTGATGGTATCAAATGTGAGAGTAGTTTTCCTTGATTTATATAGATAGATAGATAGACAGATAGATAGATAGATAGTTAGATAGATGGTTAGTTAGATAGTTAGATAGTTAGATAGTTAGATAATTAGATAGATAGATAGCTACTATTATTCTTTTCTCACACAATAAATAAATTAATTGATAAATTAATTTGCTAATTAGTTTATCAGTTAACCAATTAATCAATCAATCAATCAATCAATTCATTCATTTATTATTCAAATTCAAATTCCTGGAGAAAAAAAAAAATAAAAATAAAAATAAAAAACTAACGATATATTATAATGATAATATAAATGTATGATTATTATTATAAATACTTTCTTATAGATTTTTATACAGAGAGGAATGCTTGTAATATATATATATATATATATATATATATATATATATATATATATATATATATATATATATATATATATATATATATATATATATATATATATATATATATATATATATATATATATATATATATATATATATATATATATATATATATATATACTTATATATACGTATACGTATATATTCTGTACGTAACACCTCCACTCTCCGAGCACAACCACACCCCACCACCACCCACCAAAAACCACCACTATCAAGCCTATTTATTATTATTATTATTATACATATAATAATATACATATGAAGCATGATTATTTTCATATTTTTCATTATTAATATTATTATTATTATTATTATTATACATTTTGGATATTCCATGTGATTTTTTCCAGCCATGCAAAAAATGACTAAATCTCAAAAAAAATTCTACAATTTTGGATATAAAAGTATAGAAATACTTTTGCCAACGTATAAGGCCCTGAGAAATCGTTTTTCATACCGGAAATTATTTATAATATAGAAATGAGACAAAAATTCGGTCATTTCATCGATTTACGATAAAGAAAGTTTATTCAGATTTTTTCGAACCTATAAGTCTAGATAGGCAATTTTTGAAAGGAAAAAAAAAATAGACAATGGAACAAGAATAGTTTTTTTTTTTATCTTAAATTTTGTATCGTGGAGAAACCGACCGTTTGAAAATAAATTTCGAAAATTGAAAATCGTGGTTACTCCACGATGCAATATTTCAGAAAATTTCTGTTTCACTTACAAAATATGAGAAGAAAAAAGTTAAATAAATAAATAAATGATACAAATATCGATGGATTTTTGGTCAGCGTAATTTTTTTTATTCTTTTATCCTCAAAAATTGGCTCTATCAGACTATTCGAAAAAAAAAAAAAAAATATATATATCTCTGAATAGAATTTCTTTATCGTAGCCGATGAAATGACAGAATTTTCTCATATCTAATAATTTCCGATATAATATCGTAACATATCTCCGATTGAAAAGAAGAAAAAAAAAAAAAAAAAAATGGAAAAGTATTTGCAAAAGAAGAATTGGCAAAATGATTTGTATTTTTTTATCGAAAATCAGTGGAAAATTTTTAAGGTTTAGTAATTTTTTTAACAGTTGTTAAGTCACACATATTGGAACACCCTGTATGTATATAATATATATTTATTATATTATATTATTATTCATTATTGCGTGAATCTCTCTTTTGATATTATTACTACATAGTCAATCTATTCTATATATATATATTTTTATCTATACTATATATTGTATTTCTTTTTTTTTATTGCATATATTTACAAGTTAGCAGGTCGTCGTAATTAACGACGTTTTGTTTTTTTTTTTTTTCTTTTAGAATACAAAAAAATTGAAAAAAAAAAACTGTAACTTGCATCGTGACATCATTTCCAAAATTTTGAATAAATAATGAAATTTTATTACTTTCATATAGGCACCTATAGATTTTTAGAATATTCTCATCAATTTTCAAAATTATATTTAATTTCGTCGATTTCGGTACGAAATTTCATCTCTAACCTTTTTTTTTTTTGGGGTTAATTATTTCGCAATTTTAGATCGAAATAGCAATAATTAAAAATCACTGATAAAAATTTTTTCAAATTATTGCAATTCTTGTGAAAATCGATTTTTACTGAGAATTTGAATCGCCGATTAAAAATCTGATGTCAAAATATAACAAAAACGTCAAAAAGTGAAGAAGACAAAAAAAAATTTTGGAGAAGAAAATTCATTTTTACAAAATTTGAGATTAACAAGAATGATGTCAGGATGCGATCCCTGCAGAGTTTAAGAAAAAATAAATAAATAAATAAAAAACAGAAACGATGGGAATCAGCTTGACCAAAATTTCGAAATGTCGAAAATTCCAAAATCAAAAGAAAAGAAAATAAAATAAAAAGAAATACTGTAACATTATTTCGGCGTTACAGGAACTCGCGCACAAACTATCTCGCAGTTTCGATATGCAGGAGGCTCAACTACTCGAGGAAGTCGGTTCCGGCAGTGGTACAAACGGAAGTGGAGGTTCCGGGGGTCCGCCTAGACGACATCACAGTGCCCAGAGATTAGCGCGTGGTGATATGGCCGGGGGACGAGAAGAGGATGGTGCTTTGGTCGTACCTGATCATCAAGGAAATTTAAGAATCACAGTGAGAAAGACGAAATCGATTTTGGGTATCGCTATCGAGGGTGGTGCCAACACGAAACATCCGTTGCCTCGGATAATCAACATTCATGTAAGAAATGAAAAAATTGTTTGAAAATTTGGAAACAGAAATAAACAAATAAAAAATAAAAAATTCACCCAATTTTGATAAAAAAATTTTTTTTAATGTTTTTTAGGACAATGGGGCGGCTTTTGAGGCCGGCGGACTCGAGGTTGGTCAGTTAATCCTCGAAGTAGATGGGCACAAGGTACAAGGTTCGTGTTCTTGTCGTTCGTTTTATTTAATAAATTAAAATAAAAAAAAGAATCGATAATGTTCGATACGAAAATTTTATAAACTCTTACTCTAAAGAAATCTTGGCTTTCAGATCTTGCCTTTTTTGTTTTTTGAAATGTCTACAATCACTTTAGACTCAATTTTTTAAATTTTAACGAATGGAGTTGCAAAATGTCCAAACCAATCAATTTTTCAAACTTATCTGTAGTGTAGCAAAAAAATTGCAAAAAATTTCTCATATTGATGATTTTGAAGCTTGAAGTTTCCTCTTCAAAATTCAATCTTGGAAATTTTTTTACGATTTTTTTTAACCGACTTATTTAAGGTTGAATTGAAATGGAAAAGAATTTTGATAAATTTTTGATGACTTCATATTTTTTTTGTCTTTTTTTTCTTTGGTTTTCAAATTTGTTTCAACCATTACTCAGGTCTGCACCATCAGGAAGTGGCGAGATTAATAGCGGACTCATTCGCAAGAAGGGATCGTAACGAAATCGAATTCCTCGTAGTTGAGGCAAAGAAAAGTAACCTAGAACCGAAGCCAACAGCATTGATATTCCTGGAGGCGTAGCAAGAGTCCCCCACCTCTGAGCCAGAGCCTCCCTAGTTCTAAATCTTGAAAAACGAGTTTCCAGGACAAAAAATTGAAAAAACAAAAAATAAAAAATAAAAAACATAAAAAATCCCCTAATTTATTATTCAGTTTTTAATTATTCGACAAAGACAATTAATTAACATTCAGTGTTGTACGATTAGAGTAAGATCGTGAGTTTTAATCACATTATTATATAGTATATCATCTAGCGTAAGATAATTCACGAAATTCGAATAAAATTATCTCGACTGTTGATTTTTGTATCTAAAAATGATGAAAGAGTCGAAATTCAAAAAGAGAATAAAAAATACATAATTTTTTTTTTTATCTTGAAAAAAGATAAGATGATTCTATTAGATATTCATCTAGATACCACGAAAGATGAGATACAGTGAAAATAATCTGTTAAGAAGATAACACTGTCTTGAAAAAAAAAAACGATATTAAAAATGACAAGATTCTCTAACCGTGTAAAAAAAACATTAGATAATTCTGTTTAATAAGATAATAGATGAGATTCGGTGATAATTATCTGTCGA